>BDUI01014680.1:5005-26986 GCA_002335545.1 Apodemus speciosus
AAATTATGCCATGGAAATTGGATTAGATGCTGAGGACAGGGCTGGTGTGTCTTTCAATGCAAAGAGATTGTCTCTGCAAAGCTATTGTGTAAATGCTAGGGCTTTGGGATCATGGATATGAGACAGAAGACACTAGGAATTACACTCCCCTGTCTCCCCTCCATATGAAACTGCAGTAGCAGAGAGAAGCAATGCACACTGACCTGTCAGGGCTATAACCACAGGACTGATGTCAGGCACACAGGTGTGATTTGACCCATCTGCCTGAATCTTTGAACTTGATACTTTAGGYAATAAAGAGTTCTCAGAGACATCATGAYATCATCTAATAATATCTATCCTTCGAAGTCACTGTGTAATTGCTTTCTGCTTGGATATATAATACCTTGATAGTGTCCACGAGTAAGCAGTGTCACCCATAGCCATTACAAACAGTTCCTGAATTATAACACTTAGAGGACTACATGGTGACACTTGCTGAGTAACCTTAGCCTGTAACACTCACCGGGACATCTTATAAATTAGACCATTACCTTCTTTCCYGAAAGTTGTTTCTAACTGACAAGTGTGGTAATCTTGCATCRTTCACTATTTGAGATCATAAAACTAATTGAACAATTCATTGAACCTAATGGCTTTAGAAGAATCAATAATTGCCTCCTTCCATTATTGATAGAGTGGGGGTGCATGGAAGAAATTACCCAATACAAAAATAAGCCCATTAAAATAAATAATTCAATAAGCTGTTTTGTGGCTTATTCAGTTTTTGAACTTGAACAATTGTGAAGAGTTTTTTTAAGTATAAATAATGAGAGACATGTGCTTAGTGTTGAAACAAAAGGGGCAAAAAGACTGGTTTCCTGACACTGACCTTTGAAGGATGGGACTACGCTGAGAACACACGTTCAGTTGACTGGTTATTAGCTAAGTGTGTGCAGGCGCGCGCGCGCGTGTGTGTGTGTGTGTGTGTGTGTGTGTGTGTGTGTGTACATGTGTGGAAGCAACAGCTCCCAATGTGTTTCATTCTATTTGAGGTCAGAATATGATGAAAAGTTTTCATTGCTCAAATATATCTCACAACATGCAAGCAACTTTCATATTTACCTGTATCGACCTCTAATCCAACTAGAAAATTTGACGATGGGAAACTGAGGGTCAGCAGCATGAACTGGCCCATCCATGTCACAGTGGTAGTAAAGACAGGGACTGTGATCCAGGTTTCTAAACTCTTTGTGCTCTGCTCAGTTCACTATTGTCACTGGTTTTGAGGATTTTATTTCCTCCTGCATGCAAAGGAACCCGCAGCACATGATATTAGGACTAGAGGRTTCTGAAGAATAAATCACAAAGAAGTACACTCRGAATACAGGGCTTCTGTTCTCTCTGTGTTCTCTGTGTCCACGAGGCCCACAGTTAAAGGAGCTACTRCATAGATCAAAGAGAATAAAGGAGGGATTTGAAGACAGGCCTTCTAACCCTCATCACTGAGCCATATTATAAGTCACTACAGGTATATTAGCATGTCTGTCCCCAAGGATAGGAGGTGGTGTGATTASGGAAAACACAATCCATCCATCACCAAGAATATGCAGCATACCAAAGCCAGWTCCTCATAGGAACCTTTCAYGCACTCYAGTTCCAGGTCATTGGAAGTCAACGTAGAGGTGCTCAGAACTGATGGAAAACTTAGGACATTGGTTCTGACCTCGAGGAAACAAAAATGAAAACAAGAGTGTTGTCAGGGAGGAAAAACACTCTCCTAAACCTGCTACTTTTCCCACCACCTCTCCCTTTCACATGTCATAGTAATGTCAGAGAGGCATCAGGGAGGGGAGTCGATAGAAGCTGTGTTAAAGATGGTCCAGAAAGGGTTTTGCTCCCTCATCTTCATAGTCCATCCTTGTATCTCAAGTAAAAGAATATGAGTTAATTCTAAACACATCCCTTGGTGTGTGTTTAGACACACCAAGACACTGTTCTAAGTGCCTTATGCATATTTATCTCAGTCTTCCCCATAATCCATGGATAGATGCTTGTACTATGACTGTTCAGTGAATGAGGAAACTGCGGCGTAGAAAAGTTAAGTCTCCCAAAGTACCATAGTAGTAGAACAAGGACTCCAACTCAGCCAGTGTCTCTAAACTCTTTATTGTAAATAGCTACTACATTCAGGTGGAAAATTGTCTGTTCTTGCCTATATAGATCTGTCCCCAGGGATCACGGCCAACAGGCTTGTAGCCTCCATCAAGAGCCATCTACTGTTCAGTTGGCCAGTGGGAGTCACCAAGAAGACACCAGATAGAAAAGAGCTACTAAGGGCAAGGGAGGATCTCTTGGCTCCCTCCCTGCCAGAGCCTTGTGCTTCCCACTTAAAACCCCAGTTCTTGAGGAGANCATAGATCAAAGAGAATAAAGGAGGGATTTGAAGACAGGCCTTCTAACCCTCATCACTGAGCCATATTATAAGTCACTACAGGTATATTAGCATGTCTGTCCCCAAGGATAGGAGGTGGTGTGATTASGGAAAACACAATCCATCCATCACCAAGAATATGCAGCATACCAAAGCCAGWTCCTCATAGGAACCTTTCAYGCACTCYAGTTCCAGGTCATTGGAAGTCAACGTAGAGGTGCTCAGAACTGATGGAAAACTTAGGACATTGGTTCTGACCTCGAGGAAACAAAAATGAAAACARGAGTGTTGTCAGGGAGGAAAAACACTCTCCYAAACCTGCTACTTTTCCCACCACCTCTCCCTTTCACATGTCATAGTAATGTCAGAGAGGCATCAGGGAGGGGAGTCGATAGAAGCTGTGTTAAAGATGGTCCAGAAAGGGTTTTGCTCCCTCATCTTCATAGTCCATCCTTGTATCTCAAGTAAAAGAATATGAGTTAATTCTAAACACATCCCTTGGTGTGTGTTTAGACACACCAAGACACTGCTCTAAGTGCCTTATGCATATTTATCTCAATCTTCCCCATAATCCATGGATAGATGCTTGTACTATGACTGTTCAGTGAATGAAGAAACTGCGGCATAGAAAAGTTAAGTCTCCCAAAGTACCATAGTAGTAGAACAAGGACTCCAACTCAGCCAAATGTGTCTAAACTCTTTATTGTAAATAGCTAGTGCATTTGGGTGGAAAATTATCTGTTCTTGCCTATATAGATCTGTCTCCAGGGATCACAGCCAACAGGCTTGTAGCCTCCATCAAGAGCCATCTACTGTTCAGTTGGCCAGTGGGAGGCACCAAGAAGACACCAGATAGAAAAGAGCTACTAAGGGCAAGGGAGGATCTCTTGGCTCCCTCCCTGCCAGAGCCTTGTGCTTCCCACTTAAAACCCCAGTTCTTGAGGAGAAACTTTGTTTTGTGACTACAGTCACAACAATCTTCTAGTCACAGGAGCTGCTCCCTCCCTTTGCCCACCCTTCAAGGATTAGAGTTAGCAARGGCTGTCTTCCCTAGAGCTGTTCCTGGAGTGCTTCACATACCTTCTCCATTATCCTTAGCCCTGACTGTACCTACAAGATCTGCTGCTACCTTAAATTACCTTCAGCTTAAATAAGCTTCCTGTTTCATGCTTCTCTCTAGATTGATACTCATGCCTATAGGAGTGCAATTTACACAAGCTATGTACTTCCTACAAATTTTTTTGGAGAGAGAAAGGAGATGGAAGAAAGGAAATGGAAGGGTAATAAGGAGARACAGGGAGAAGAAAGACAAGTGTGTCTACTAACTGCTTAAAACATAAGTTACCTCACCACTCGTGAGTCRGGCACTTTCTTACAAATAACAATAAGATAAAATATAGAGTTCTACCAAGTTCTTTCTTTTATTTATCTTCCTTTTTACTGATGTAGGTTAGAGAGGTAGTAATCAAACCTAGGGCTTTTCACATGCTAAGTATGTTCCCTACCATTGCCTGATAATTGCTTCCCTAAATCGTAATCATGACAAGGTTATTACTAGGTAGCCTAGGCTAACTCAAACTCACAAGTCACCTTCCTCGGCCTCCCAAATGTTGGAATTTATAGGCATGTCCCATGTAACTAGCTTATTACTTCATCTTAACGTGCAGGGTATTACTCTCATTTTACAGTGCACAAARTTAATCATGGGGGATAGAAAATAATATGCCTATGTTGATGAAGTACCCGATCCTAGACTCTGTCAAGATCCTGTCCACTTCCCTCTCAGGGRTTGAAGTCTCTGTCTGTCAGGTGCCCCTTGYCTGACCTTATAATTCAGACACTGAGGAAGTGAAAACAACCTTGGAGGGGCATCATTCTTTTGTCTGTGCCTTCAGTCCCAGTGGGAGTTTAATTTCCTGAGCTCAGCCTCTCCATATGTCCTCACTTGTTCTCTGGCTCCCCTAAACCAATCTTCACTTTACTCATGGAGAAGAAAAGGAAAATGACTCCAGGSTTGAGAAATGTCTCAGGTTATGTGGCTCCTTTCCCCTCYGTCTTCCAAGGTAACCCAGGAACCATTTTTATGAGGCAGCATAAAGCAATCGATGCGCGAGAGTCTAATGTACTTTTCTGATGGCCTCCTTTGAAAAATGTAGGTCTTTTTTAAAAACTTAGATATTGATATTTGTACAGATGGGTGGCATTTGAATGTATCACTGTGAGATTCCCTGGAGGACTTGGAAGGTCCCTCTGAGAAATGTTTATTTGAGAATCAAAAAGGCCATCACTTCTCTCCATGCTGTTGATTTCATTCCCCTAGAAGTGCATTAATTCTGAGCAGAGACAGTGCCTTTAAGGTAGACTGGAAATACCAGTTAAGAGGCCACATTTTTTTTTTCTGACAGGAGGAAAAATTATGATTGTGTCTCTGAATATTTAACTTTCTAAACAACTGACCAGAAAATGAACCTTAACTGCAAGTGTGGGTATGAATCTAGGTTCCAGAGACAAGGTTGAATGGATTTGGGGGGATTGAACAATCCATGAGTTTTCAGGCTGAAAATGAGGCAGGTGGACAGAAAACAAATGAGARAGCACATGGACTCCAAAGGCCTATGCTTGCTCCTTTATCTTATCCCTTCCCCTAAACAATAAGCTTCTTACCCAGGGGCATTTTATCTTATTTGGTTTCTCATCCTAGCTGCTAGAATATTAATTAGCATATAGTCATCACATGCTGGATAATTACCAACTGACTCACTGTCTCAAAGAATGATTTATAAAATCATTTTTCACTTTGCGTTTGACCTTCCAAAATTTCAGCAAAATAGACAAAATCGGGACTTATTCTCCACCCCACTTTATAGAAGAATAAACCGAGGCCAGTGTAGGTACTGTGTCYTGTCCAAAGTCAGACAGTAAATAACTGGCAGAGCCAGGAATAAAACCTTGACTAYTTTTAATTATCGGGGCAGCTGCTTTGGCAGTTCTTTCTCTTAGTCTCATGTTTTATCCTTCAGTTTAGTTTCCACACGCTCCCCTAAAACCTAAGAATAAAAATGGCATTTGGAAGCAAATGATGGAAAACAAAAGTCTTTGTAAGTCAAAAACCATGAAATCCCCCAGTGGAATGGGAGCTAGTGAGTTCCCTGATACAGAGATCAATGTAGTAGAAGAAAAGTGAATGACAGATATGAAATTAATGACATTTAAATTTATGCAGTTACAATAGAAAACACTTCTTCTGGAATGCCTTCCTGAGGCTTTGATATGTAGCAGTAATTAAAAGGACTCCTTTAAATCATTTATTATAATTATGTTTTAAATGATCCAGTCTGGAATGTAGCTGGCTTTGTGTTGTTTACTGGTATCTGGTGACATTTGGAATTGACTAGGCATTTGCAATCATTTGACTACTTTTAATGCACAGAGAACAGAATGCCTACTGCAATTGAGTTAGGAAAGTGTACCCCAATGTTTAGAAAACCACATACTTTTCTCTTGTCTTAGGATCTGATGATATTCCTAGGGCAAAATAAAGTTATGAGGGACTGGGACTAGGGCTCAGGCACATTCTGAAACTTCTAAAAATAGAAACATTAGTGAGAAAGTGGAGCTTAGCTTGCCTACTTTGGTTTTGAGATTTCACTCTCTGCAGGTCCAGACTGACTGAHGGTGTGTGACGCTTGGAGAGTTACCTCAAGCCTGTTGCTAACAGAGTCCCACAGGGCTTACCATTCTAGCAACAACCTAGCCTTCCCCTGTCATGTTATCTTTTATCTTTTATGAGTAATCAGGAATGAAGTAAAGATACATGGATTATGGTAATTCTGGAGAAGGTAAGATGGCTTTGGGTTCTGGATTTGATGCTTTCTCCAGTCCTCTAGGGCTGTGTGGTTGATAGTGGTTGTCAAGCTGCATTGCAGTATGATACTTGTTGAAGCCTGCAAGTTAATGAAAAATAGATATTTTTAAAAGGATTTTTTAAAAAGTAGAAGTATTCCATACTAGTGAACAATGCTGCTCCCAGAGGACATGGATTAGTAAATGAAAATGTCAAGGTCAAGCATGGGTGACCTCCTGATAAATTATTGGTCAGGGAGGGCCTCAAAGGTATCTAGAACAACATAGGCTATTGCCATTGCTATTGCTTGACCATTATAACTAGATTGTAAGACCCTAATCATGGCAATACATGGTATTTGACTATACAGCACAGAGAAATCAATCTGACCAGGAAGCACTCTCCCTGACAGCTAACTTTCAGAGTACATGGGGGTTCTAGGCCTGCTGCAGGGGAGAAGAGACATCAGTGGTCTTATCCAGTGCTGGACCCTGCATGCTGTCATACCAACCTGTGAGACAATGGTGTCCCTTGAGCAGTAGTGGCAAGACTGTTTACAGGAGTAGCAAACTGCCCTCTTGACTAGATTGGAGATCTCTTCCATGGGAGGGATTCATGCTTAGTCTTATAAACATGATCAAAATCTGTAGACGGTAAAGTCATGGGACCTACAGGCTATCCTGGTGATGTTTCACTAAATAGTCATATTGTCAAATTTCCTTACAAATATGTATGTATATATTCATATACATAAACTTACACACCCAAACTTTGCCATGGATGCTTTCTGTCACAGTGCATAGTGATTAAAACAAAAAGACTCATTAGTCTTCAAAGTGATGAGAGTAAGTGATCTTAAATACTCAGCTGTAGATGAGATATCTATATCAACCTCTCCCCAAGGCTCAGGGAACATCCCCRAAGTAGAAAGAATACAAGAGCCAGAAGATGGGGGCAGACTTGTGAACTGCTGCCCTCTGGATGTGACTTGGCTGATACTGCGAACCCTTAGCAACTATGGTTATCTACACAAGATCAAGCCAAATAAAAATTCCAGTATGGGGGACAGAAGGACTCCCAAGACCCTAGCCTAACTGGGGCACTGATGCTGGTCCCCTTTCCCCAGTAGATCACCCTATATAATACCTATATGCATATGGGATACACTAACTTGACTTAGTAGGTTAAAAATAAATAAGTAAATGATTGGAAAATAAGAAATTTGGAGAGAGATGAGATAAGAAGATCTTGGGGGGACATTTAAGGTGGTGAGTGAGAATTCAATATAATCAAGATACATTGTATACATGTATGAAATATTCAAAGTACTAAAATGAATATATAACTTAAAATTGTGTCCCCTATSTACATATAGGTTTGGAGTATCAGGTATCTAACTCAGCCAAAGTCMCACTGTGAGCATCAAGTACATGGCTTTCACAGGTGGCAACAGCACTGAAGGACACTTTTGAAATTGGTTAAAGAATGGGGATGAGTTGGGGAKCACCCTCAGAGAAGCAGATGGGATGGGGGTTTCAGAGGGGAACCATGAAAGGGGATAACATTTGACATGTAAATGAAGGCAATATCCAATTAAAGAAATGAAAAAATAAAAAAAAAAAAAAAGAATGGGGATGAGGAGAGAGATAAGGGTCGTTATTCAAGAAGGGCTGATGGCAGGACAAGCAATAATTCTAAAAATAGGATGGTTTTGAGAAACCCTGAGGATGAAGCATCGTTTGCTTCAGCCGGTTTCCTCAAGTTTATTCTTTTTTCTCCTCACAACCTGTTCYCATACTCAATTGTGTTATTTCTCCATATCTCCTTCTTGGCAAGATTAGCACATGCTGGCAGACATGCTCACTGACCTGTGTTCTCCTGTGTATAGACTGGATGTGTACTTGGAAGAGCTGAAGGCAAAGGGGAAACCAGGGCTCTCTGCTCAAAACTCATTATAGATGTCAAGGCAGCAACATCAGAGTTTAAACCTAAACTCCCAGCATTCAGCAAGGGCATGCATGTGAAGGAGCTGACCAGAGCCTGGAGACAAGGTCAGAAGGGAGTCAAAGGGACTCAGGTTCCTCTTTACTCTCTCAGGGTTCACAAACCCATACTGTGACAGATTTCTACACATTACCCTTTGTTGGGCCTGGAGCCCACTATTTCTCAACAGCCTTCTAAAACCCATCCTGACATCTTCCACTGCCTTATAGACTAACCCCACCCACCAGGTTTTTTTTCCCCACAAAAAGGGGAAGCCTGGATGGCTTGTTCCCGCCAAACCATCAAGAATTCCATCTCCACTGGCCTGAGGCACCATGCAAGAACTGAGAGGGAATCGTAAGGAGTCTGCATCAGGCTTGGTACTACTGGCTATTGCCAGCTCAGGGTGCAGCCCTGTCCTGAGCTGAGCTGCATCTTCTTGCTGTCTGCTCCATCACTAGACTATACTGTGTGCATCATGGAGCTACCTCGCATTAGTGTGTTACGTCTATGTTCTCATTCTCCATTACACTTGCACAAACCCCATTGGTAACCAGGGCAAAGGTTTGTATCTGCATCTCACACATGGGGAGATTGAAGGCTGGGAACTGACAACAATACCGCCAGTGACTGCACTGGAATTGTCAGTCAGAGCACGAGACTTCAGTCAGCTCTGCTGGTTTGGGGTGTGTATACTTATTCTACCTTCTTTTGGAAGGAGTTTACTAGAGCAGTGGTTCTCACCCTTCCTAATGCTGTGTCTCTTCCATATTCTTCCTCATGATGTGGTGACCCCAAGCCATAAATTTTGTTGCTGCTTCATCACTTTAATTTTTCTACCATTATAAATCATAGTGTAGATATCTAATATGCAGGATATATGTTACTCCTGTGGGAGTTATGACCCAAAAGTTGAGAAGTACTGCACCATAGGGTACTTATTCCCGAGCACGCTTCTTCACTAATGCCCTTACCTTAAAATCACACAAGACCTTGAAAACTAGAGACATTGCAGTCAATTGATCTCTTGCCTAGGTAGCATTACTACAAAGATGCAAAGATAATTCTTCTACATATCCCAGTGTGAGTAAGCCAGAGAGACCGAACACAAAAGAAACTATAAGGAATGATCCTATAATGCTCTTTCATTAAATATTAACTCGATTTCTTTCATCTTTATTGTGGTAAGATATATAGGACAGAGCACTGTTTTGAGGATTTATAGGTACATTCAATGGAAACACAGAGCCTGTTAAGATAGCTCTCCATTCCTCTCTCCAAGACCTGCCAACTAACACCCTCCTTTCCTACCTTTCTTTCCTCCAATAATGAAATCATATAGTATTTGTTGTTTTATGACTATTCCAGGTATCATCATGCATCAAATTTCCTCCTCATTGTAGCTTATCTAAGAGTTTCATTTAAGGCTGGATCAAATGCCAATGTATGTTTATACTTCATTTTGCTTATGACTTCATCCATCTCTGGACCCTTGGGTGACATTTCCTTTGTACCTATTATGAGCAATGCTGCTATTACTGTGTGTGTGCAAACAGTGGCTCTGGACCCTGATTTTAATTTTTGTGTGCACTTGAACTGCTAGATCATGGTAAGTCTAGATTTTGCTTTTTTGAGGAGTAACCCATACTATTTCCTGTAGTATCATTTTCCATTCCTACCAACAGTGCACAAAGATTCCAATTTCTCCAGATTTGTGCCAACACTTAATCATTTCTACTTTTTAATAGTAGTCATCACAAGTGTAAATGACCACTCATTGATTCTTTTATTCATCTATTGATTCTTTTATTCATCATTTATCATATTAGATATTGAAATATTACTTTGTGAAGAACCAGAATAAACAGTGTCAACTCTTGTGTTCGAGAAGTTCAGTGCTTTACCCATTAGACAAAGACATTTTTTTATTTATTTATTTATTTTTTATTGGATATATTCTTTATTTACATTTCATTTCCCTTTTTCTGGTTTCCCCGCCCCGCAGATGTCCCATATGTCTTTTTCCCTCCCCYGGTTCCCCCATTCACCCCTTCCCACTTCCCTGTTCTGGTATTACCCTGCACTGCTGCATTGGGCCTTTCCAGAACCTGGGTCCACTTTTTCTTTCTTGTCGGAGAGCATTTGCTAGGTGGATTGTGTCTATGGTGTTCCAAGATTCTAGGCTAATATCCACTTATCAGTGAGTGCATGCTATGTGTATTTTTTTGAGACTGGRTTACTTCACTCAGTATGATGCTCTCCAGCTCTATCCATTTCTCTAAGACTTTCATGAATTCATTATTTCTAATGGCTGAATAGTACTCCATCATGTATATAYAGACAAAGACATTAATATTTAAAAATTCTTCATACCTACTTCCACCCTACCCAAAACTACAATCTAATCCCCTGACCTTGTCTTACAATGATTTCCCATCTTTCTCCATACCTCCTCTACCTTTCCCCTTTCCACTTGAAGGCATCTGAGCTGGATTTGACTAAGAGAGAAGGGAAAAGCTCTATTGGAACCACATCCCTGAGGTCTTCTACGCTAGGTCCTCCTTGAAGGAAGATTTAAAATCAGGTGCTGAAGAGCCCAGAACATTGGAGCCAGCAGTTGGGGTTCCAAGTTTTGGTCTGCTATTTCATAGACATGCTGCAGACTTCAGAGAACAAATCATCTAACCTCTCTTCAGTTCTTGTTTTCTCTCTGAGTTCCATGAAAGATTAAGCAAATTAATTTAGGCCTCGACTATTTGACATCTGCCCCAACAACTTCAGCTAAGTGACAAGTGTTCTCTGAACCCTAGAGAACCAGATGGCCTCAACAAGTGCTTGAGTTGAGATGGGCCCAGACTAGGATGACTAGTGCCAATCCCGCATTAGCCCAGTAGAGTAGATTACACTGGGGCTATGCTGATCCTCAGACTCCAGCCTGCACCTCACTCTCTGCTGTCAGCTGGGGTTGCTTTCCCTTGCTTCACTTCTGCTTTCAAAAGCAAAAGCAGAGTGTCTTTTCCTTGGCTTCCAGTGTGAAGCACTTAYAAAACAACAGAGATGGTTGTTTTCATTGTAATATTTGCAGAGAGCAGAAACAAGGTAGGCAGTGAGAAAATCAGCTACTGTCCCTCTCCTGACAATATGTCACTCTCTGTTTTCCTGGCAACACTAAAGAAAGGATTCCTGGGAACAAGCTGTTTCCATGACAGAGATGTGGGGGTAAAGCTCCTGTCTATTGATCCTCTCAATCATAGCTTTCTGATTTGCTCTTCTTAACAGACCCCTAACTTCTCACAATTCCCTGGGCAGCTATGGACAAGCTTCTGCTGTCTTCCCTTCCACTTCAGTGCAGAAAGGATGGTGTGGGTAGTAGAGCCTTGGGATGACACCCCGTGAGCCCTGGAATCTCAGGGACTGGCTGTCCTTCAAAACAATAGGTTCTGTTCATGGATGGGAAAGGAGCAACAGCCATCTGTGCTGGATGTTGAGTCTGGACAGTCATGTTTCATCCAAATAGCATTTGCTTCCAGAACCAATGTCACACCCCAGAGCAGAGCTATGCTTCTGAATGGCTTGCCATTCACAACCTTGGTTTTCCCAGTTGGATTTGCTGAAACACAAAAGCCTTGACTTACACCTCTAACAATAAAAAAAAGTGAAATCTTACATTAGCTACTTTGATGTTTGATGTGATGCTTAACTGTACTAGCTCATCTAATCGGGAGGAAATGCAATTTGTACATAGAGGAGAGGAGGTAAGAGAATGGGAAAGTGTGTCGACTTTTCTTTTAGGTTAGAAGTACAGCCACTGGACTCCAAAGCAGGTCTCTCCATCAGGAAGTTACCTAAATTTGACACAGCATTTTGTGTAGCAAGAACAAAGCCCACAGCCTCCTTACCTACTGATCACACCTCTCCAGGACTATGCCTTTGAAAATTCTCTGTATCCTATATTGCATTTGCTAAGCAAGCCAGATTAAGGTGTGAGGCTTTAGTGTGAATGCCAGTATCACACACACACACACACACACACACACACACACNCACACACACACACACACACACACACACACACACGCACACACACACACACCACTTATATTCTAATGCATTCCTCTTAAACTGACTTCAAGCCCAGACCTCACCTTAAAGGCTAGGGTTCTTCAGTATCCAGCCAACCATTGATATCATCATTTGGTTTGCAAGAGAGGCAGCTCTTATAGAGTCACTTCTAGAAGTACCTATTCAAGGGCTGGAGAGATGGTTTAAGAGCCCTTGATGCACAAATGTAAGGACAAGGATTCAAATCCCAGTGCCTACACACATGTACACAACCACACACACACRTACACACTTACATACACTCACACATACTCAATAGACACACATTTGTATGCATATACAGAACCACACACATACACACTCACACACATAATACATACATATAAGCACTTACACACACACACACACACACACACACACACACACACACATTTGTGCACAGGAGATCTCAAAGACCAGAGCACATGAATCTGACCCTCTTTCTACTGCATCTGCCTCAGCCTCACCCACAGCCACTCACAACCACCCACAACCCTCAATCCACAATCACCACTCCCAAGTTAAGAACAAGACTGACTGGTCCTTAGTAATCAGCATCCCTGGACTTGGCTGAGTTTAGAAACTGTGCAGGGGTGACACCTAAGAGTTAAATGTAAAAAGTGAGCAGAATTTTCCAAACCACACTCCATTAGATGAGAGAAAGAGAGAGATAGAGAGTGGAATAGAGAGAAGAAGGAGGGTGAAAAGGAGGCAAGAGGAGAAGAGGAAAAGAGGTGGAAGGCAAAAAGAGAGGATCTCTGGAGATGGAGAAGATTTATCTCTCTATAAATTATGAAAGTGGCCCGAGGATCCAGCAGCCATTGATGGAGCATGCAATGGTGCAGACAAGAGTCCATTCATCACCATCCCCGAAGCCATCCCCACCTGGCCTACCTGTGATTTCAGGAATACAGATGTGCTATGTAATAGCTGGGCGATGTGATGTGAAGGAACAGGTGACACACAGGCTGGCTTAGCCTAATGCTTGCTATCACTTAGCAACCCGTGCCTCCACTGCTATTCCTGTGGGTGTCCGCCAAGTTGTGTAAACAGCTGCTGAGGTTTAAGACATCAATTATGGTTAGGAATTTTGTCTGTGGAGCAGTTAGACCTGATGTTTCTTGAAAATAGCAGTGTCCATGTGCTGGCTTGAATTTTTGCCTGACACTTAATTGGGGACCCGTTTAAGAATAATGAGTGCCTAGGGACCTCCTCTGCAGGGTTCTGAAGTTGAACTTTGAGTCGTCTTCTCTAGCTGAGGCTATTTCCATGATCCCTAATTTGCTGTTTTCCCTGTCCCTGTATTGTTGCTTGTCATCATCCAAGCCTGCAACCGCCATAACACTATTCTCAAAATTTCATACTCAGTTGATCCTGCCATTCTTAAAGCCTGTTAGGGAGACTTTCAAATATAAGACTCAATGCTCATTCTTTGATTGCACATGTGGCTTTACACCCCCTACTAATTCTCATCCCTTGACTATCAGAGTTATCATCCCCAAACAGAAATCCAATGCCATTAGAGGAGATTTTGAGTAGTGACAAAAAGACTGGACTGGGCAGAGGAGAGGCTGAGTTCAAATCCTACCTTTGTCATTTCTGAGTTACTTGCATCCTTTAGCAAGAAGCTTAACCACTCTGTGTCTCAGGTTTTCACGCTGATCAAAAAGGAAGTTAATGCTCACAGTCTCAGCATGTTAGACATTTAGAACAACTTATGTTGAATTCCCAAAGATCCTTATCTGCAGTAATAATGACTCTCTTAGGGATCAAGGTTATCTTGTTTGTTCAGAACTTTCCTGGTGTTCAGGGAAAGGCCATTTTGTAGCTCCAGTCCCATACCCATCATGCAGGATGAAGCTAAGGGCCTGTATCCCTCCTCCCATGGCTCCCACTCAGGACTTCCTCTATGCCTTCCTTTTCCCTCTTCTCTTTGCCTCTCTCCCTCTCCCTCTCCCTCTCCCTGTCCGTCTCCCTSTCTTCCTTGCTACCCAAGACCCCTGCCATGTTGCTTTGAGGTGGCCATTACTCAGAATGTATGGAAATAGAAGAGAAAACAGGAAAGGTATCAGAGTGGTTCTTCGTTTTAAACCCAGAATGAAACCTAGCAATAGCCCTGCCCAACTCCCAGCTTGTCCACCTCTCAACAGCAACCTCTCCCACCCCCCGTCTGATGTACACTCACAAATGTTTTCTGGGAGCATCCTTGCCCTAACTGATCTTCAGCTTTTATTTCAACATGGCTGGAGCAGAAAAACAGGCAGAGTGGGTAGACAAATTACAAATCAGACCTGAAAAGTCACTCTTTCTTCCTGACTATGGAGTGCGATTGGCTGAGGGAGATTGAAGCCCATGATGGTGTCTGCATCACTCCCTGCCATTTTAGCAAATTCTTAGAGGCCGGCAATCAGAGAAACCAATCAACAGTCTTCCTATCAGAACTCTGGGACAGCAGAGGCAGAAGGGGCAATGGGCCTGCCCCCTGCACACTGTAGCCACAGCCGGCTAATTGGGGGCACCATATATCTACAAGCAGGAACAGGGCTGAAGATGAGGAAGCCAGGGACAAGGGCTCCAGGGAAATCAACTGCTTCTGTGAGAAGAGCCTCTCCTTCCTGTCCTTCTGCCTGTCCAAATGTGTGAGAGAGGCTTTGTACTGACTGAGCCAGGAGGAGAGGCTTCTGCAGGCTACCAGCCCAGGGCATCCTTCTTGAAGGCAAAAGTTGTTTCTCTGAATTTGATGCAGTCACAGAGGCTGCTAAGCATAGAGAGATGCCATAGTGTTGTGAAGCAACCAAGAAATTATCAACATGTTCTTACATGTCAGGAAACTGCAGATGACCACTCACGACCAAAAATACAAGTATAGCTGGTACTTATTCTTGCTAAATGACAGAAAATGTTCTAAGAGACTGGTTCTCAACCTGTGGTTGATAACCCCTTTGGGGTCAAATGACTCTTTCACAAAGGTTACCTAAGGCTATCAGAAAATATATAAATATTTACATTATGATACATAACAGTAGCAACATTACTCTTACAAAGAAGGAACAAAAATAATTTTTATAGCTGGGCATGGTGGCACATGCCTTTAATCCCAGCACTTAGGAGGCAGACACAGGCAGATCTCTGTGAGTTTAAGGCCAGCCTGGTCTACAATGCCAGTTTAAGATAGACAACAGAGAAACACTGTCTGAAAAAACAATAATAATTATGATATTAATATTATATTATTGACATATTATATCAATTATGAATACTATTACTAAATATTATCATTATTATTTTCTTAACTGGGGGCACCACAACGTGAGGACTTGTGTTAAATGGTCACAGCATTAGAAAGGTCGAGAGTCACTGTTCTAAGACAATGAAATGGAACTTAGGGAAGTTGGCTATGGTTTCTTGTCACAGTGGTAAGACAGGAGTGCCTTAGYTAACCAATAATAGTGAATGTTCTGAACTACATTTATAGAGCACAGAAGCTAGGCTAAGACTGTGATGTCTATGATCAGTGCTAAAATCTCATCTAGAACACTGTGGAGAACCATTGAAGGCTTCTGTAGATTGCAGACAGTTGAGCACAAGAGTGTATTCAAAATCCTTGAGACACATTTGTCTTTGATCCTTTGGCATAGGAAGCTGTTAGTGTTCCTCTCAGTTGAGAAAGGTAGAGGCTGGAGTTAGTCAATGGTTAAGCCTATTACCTTCTTGTTACTGTGTTCCATCACTTTCTAGATGCCCAGTAGTCACATATGAGTGCTCAAGCTTCTTACTAGAGGGGAGAGTATCAGAGATGCTACACAGTGCATCCCATTGGGATGGTGGTGTACTCATCATGATCCTTCTTACCTCTCATGTCGGGCTGAAGAATTGGTTCTTTGTTCTCATTCTTCCTAACCAACAGATACTTTGTAGTGAAAACACCAAAGAGTTTGGAGAAGTGTGAAACTCAGTCAGGAGGAGATCTGTTTGCTGTGTCCTTAAGCCTTTAAGGACATGGAAAGGGTACTAGACACATGTATGCCCCACATGTGTTAGTCCTGAGTCACTGGAAGAAGTACCTATCTCTTTGGAATTATTTTTCATTCATAGAAAGAAACTAACTTTTAACATGTTTAGCCAAGCGCCTTTCTGTGCATGATTGTGTGGTTATGCCTTGCTTTGACATTGTGCTGGCTTTTTAACTTTCATTAACTTTCTTGTGTGTCCAGATTCTGCCTCTGGCTCTATCATTCACTAGCTGGGTTGGTACAGAACAGACTACACAAGCACTCTGCTGTTTCCTCATTTGCTAGAACTGGAAATTAACCCTAGCTGTCTCAGAGGGCTCTTGTGGGAAGTCAATGGACTAGTGATACTGAAACACTAGGAAGCTACTTGCTACACGACACACAATAATTATGCTACAATGTTTGGTTCTTTTTATTTGACCCACCTTTTTCTTCTGAAACCCTGTTCAGGGTTGGACGCAGTTTGCTTCACTGTCCATTAGAAGGCGTTATGTTCAAAGATATTGCCCTGCTTGCTAGCTCCAGACAGTGGCATCTGTGGTGGGTGTGGTCTCCTGTGGTAAGATTCTGACCAATTTCTGGACTATTTTATTGCCTTCCTGAAAACCTCTTCTGCTTTAAACGCCATAGGGCACAACTGCCCACCTGTGACTTGGTGGAAGGAGGTCTAGTCGAAAGAGAGGGTGGCTCCAGGTCAGAAGTACAGAGCTGTGAGGGGTTTTGAGCAGGTGAAAAGTTGACTGGAAAATTGTACCATCAATATGAGCAGACAGGCTAATGAAAGCCTGCACTCTGAAGGTGCCTATCTGTCTTACTCCTCTGCCTTCACAGGAGACAGCATATGCTAATCAGGATGCCCCCAGCCTAGACCAGGGCAAGCTGTGGAGAAGGCTATATTTAATTTGAGGGAATTTTCTCAACTTTGATCAAATGATGTCCCTTCAGCCTTTTAAATCTTTATGGACAAAGCATGAAGGCTAGGTACAAAGAGAACTTAAATGGAATTGGTCAGATCATGAAAGAAAAGAAAAGAAAGAAAAGGAAAGAGAACTTGAATAATACAGTTAAAGTATGTTATAAGCGTATGTTGAAGTATCACAGTGAAACCTTTCATTTTATATAATTAATATATGTCATTCAAAAGAAATAGTACATGCTGGGCATGGTGGTGCACACCTGTAATTCCAGCACTCAGGAGGCAGGTGGATCTTTCTCTCAGAGTTCAAAGCCAACATAATCTATGTAGTAAGCTCTGGGCCAGCCAGGGGTACATAGTGAAAACAAAATATCTATTTTGTTCATGAAGACTAATGCTTGTGCTATTGAGAACCTCCAGAGATGGATATACCCCTGACATTTTTTCTAGATCGGGGCAATAAAGTCAGCAAGACATAATTCACTCACCCCACCCCACCCCAGCTACTCTCTATCTCTGTGTTCTTTTCTATCCCACATTCTTAAAGCAGTTCTCATCTGTGCATCTATGTGGCAGACCACACACAGGAGATGGTCTTGAGAACTGCAGGGGTTGTGGATAATGGAGACAGACAGTGGCTGTAGAGCCAGCATGCTCAGACAGTGGCATTCATTCCACAATTCCTCTCAGCTTGGGCACATTTGTTACTAGCTGAGATGTCATTCTTTTTCATTCTGAGAGCCCCCCGAAGACTATAGCCCTAACTTGAAGAATCATCAAAGTTTTTTGAACCAAAGGAAACATCAGAGAAGCTTTTGGATTCAAATCCTGCATTTTATAGTGGACAACAAAATTGAAGTGAAAGAGGCAATTGCCATAGGTTGTGTGGAATGGTAATACTTCTGATGACCTTCATACCCATCCTACATTTAAACATGTGGAAAACTGCCTTGCAGTTTACTTATATACCTCTGCTGCTGTGGCCCATTAGACCCTAGGAGTAGCTCTCCCTCATTAGCTCCTCCGGATTATTAAATAAGTCACATGAGAATATGGGGGAGGCTTTGTCGTGACTTCAGCTTACCTTCCTAGTGCTTATGCTTACCCCAACCTCATCTCYGCTGCTCTTTCTCTGAGGTTTTAAGAAGAGTTTTATGTATATGGGTGTTTTGCCTGTGTCCTAGCTAGTTTTATGTCAACTTGACGCCAGGTAGAGTCACTTGGGAAAAGGGACTTTGAAATGAAAAAAAAAAAAAACCCTCAATGATTTATGTAGAAAGGCCCAGGCCTCTGTGGACAATACCAGCCCTAACCTGGTGGTCCTGGAAGCTGTAAAAGACCAGACTGAGTAAGGCGTGGTCAGTAAGCAGCATCCCCCCATGATTTTTATTCAGTTCCTACCTCTAAGTTCCTGTCTTGACCTCTCCTCACATTAGACTGTGATCTGCTTGGGAATTGTGAGGTGAAATAAACTCTTTCCTCCCCACATTGCTTTTAGTCATGGTGGGGTTTTTTTCTCACAGCAATAGAAATCCTAACTAATAAGCCTTCATGTATGTCTGTGTACCATGTGGGTGCCTGTTATCACCGGAAAAGGGAGTTGATGGTTGTGAACCTCCATGTGGGTGCTGCGAATTGAACCCAGGTTCTCTTCAAGAGCAGTCATTGTTCTAAATAGCTGAGCCATCTCTCTTGTCCTAGTGGTTTCCCTTTCAACTACACAAGCCCTGCCACAGTTTTCCTGAAAGGAAGCCAAGAAATTAACAGCAATGCTGGGCCATGTGAACAACAGTTGTTTTTATGGAGAACAGGGAAGAGCACTCAATGTTGTGGTTATTTGTGGCACGCCATCAGCCAACAATGTAAATTAAATTAATTAAAAGGCATTGTATATTTCTAGTTCCAGCACAGCATTCACTCCATGGCCATGGAAATTTTGAATAATGGGTAATAGTCATCTCTAATTTCTCAACATATGTTTTTTTCACTTACACAGCTGTGAAAAAAATTATATTTATATTTTTGTTGATGCCTAATTTCCATTCTGGAAACAGAACTCATATTAGCATTAAACTGCCAACAGGTGTCTCTTATTTAATTTCTTCTTCTTCTGGTGAGCTGGAATAATCCCTTCTTTGGCAGGAAGTCAGTATTTTTTCTCATTCACTTTTACATCCTTAAGAGTGCCTTTAGCATTATTTTCTACTTGATAAAACACATCCTCTCAAGGCTTCGTTATTTCCACCCTGGTGTTATCTGATTGAATATTTCAATCATGAAAACTTGGCATATTCATTTCCTCTCTGAGACCACATAGAACTGAGGCATGGGGGGTGTTGATGGTGTTTTGAAGGTTTTCTCTATGGGATACCCAGGACTTGAAATGACCCAAGTGCATTCTAAGCCTGRATTCTTTTTTCTTTTTAACTATTAATTAAAATGTTCTTTTAGATGCAAGGTAATCAAACCAATTACAAATGCATCCTGCATTTCATTTAAGAAGGCCTTCTGAGAAAGGAAACATTCTGCTCCGTCCCCCCCACCCCACCCCGCCCCTGTGAGACCCTGTTGGTTTCTTCAAAACTGCTTTTCTCTCTACTAACAATAAATAAATAAATAAATAAATAAATAAATAAATAAATAAATAAATAAATAAATGTAAAAAAAATAAGAAAGCATCTTGGGCTGATGTAACATCTCTTGTGCTTGGCTGCCCCAATGCTAAGTTCTCCAGACTGACTTCTTTGGGATTTAGCTCTGGAAGGGGCTTCTCCCCACTTCTCCCCAGCAAAGACTTCCTGGATTGTCACCAAAGGACACCCTCTCCCACCTGTGTTATGCATAGCATGCTTTTGCTCTCTAAAATTTCCCATTATCTTTTAGATGGAAAAATAGTTAAGGATTGGGCTTCTAAAACTAGATTTCTTGGGCTCACAGCTGAGCTTCGTCATACTCTGCATACTATTGAATGAAATATATAACCTCTCTCTGCCTTATTTTTTTCCATTGTGAAATAGAAGAAATAACTAYACTTACTTGATAGGTTATTTATGAGACTTCAATGAGATAATATATGAAACAATTGCATGGAATTGTAGCTGGTGAGTAAGCGGCAAACRCATAGCTAATGATTGACACCTCTTAGCTTTTATCAAGTGCATT
Organism: Apodemus speciosus; assembly: GCA_002335545.1. NCBI lineage: Eukaryota > Metazoa > Chordata > Mammalia > Rodentia > Muridae > Apodemus > Apodemus speciosus. The sequence continues at coordinate 25,438 of BDUI01014680.1, forward strand.
TTACTTACCTTGAGTTTCCTTCATTCAAGAAGGCCTTTAAGAGAAAGGAAGCATTCCCAAGGAGTCTGAAGAGACTCCAGACTATGTGTCTCTTCAGAGCTAGAATGTGGTTCTATACTCATGTACCCCAGGTGCCTGTGCTTAGGAACAGATGTAAGTAGAATGAATGAATAAATCAATATAGACAGACAATCTGGAAGTCAGCAAGCAGAGGCATCTCCTATTTCTGTTATGCAATGTAGTTTCCGTCCTTGGATAGCCGTACCTTATTTCACGCTAAAGGTCTACTCTCCTTCTGCCGTGATGACTCTTTATAACATGGGGTGAATATTTGCTACATATTTGCAAGAAGGGTTGAGTCCAACACCCACACTCTGGTGGCCTGACTTGTCCTGTTTTACATTCCTTTACCATTGCCAAAATGCATATCCATTGATCAGATTTCCAGTATTCATCACATGCAGGCACCAGATGGATCTGAATAGTTTCCGTAACAACCAATTTGCATTTGGACTCTGCTCCAAAATGCCTTCCCATTATAGCTTCCATTTGCCTTCCATGCTCTCCATCATTTTGCAGTCTTTTCTGAAGGCCATACCTCTGATTTTGGAAACTGTGGATCGATTTGATACAACTGAGCTGCCTGGAATTAGAACAAGGAATATTTTATTGCCAAATCATGACTTGCTCATGTATTTCAACATATACCATGTAACAAAATTTGTCACTATAAGCTTCTTTTGCAGACAGACCCCAAGGCATATCTGCAAGACTGAATTTCCCCTTGCACTGTTCCTRAGGCCTCATCTTTGGGTGATGTTGCCCAGTAGGCAGGTCTTAAGCCAAGATCTTCCTGTTAGGATTGTTATGCTTGTTTGAGACGCATGTTAGGTTTCATGAACTTAAATGAGGAGTAAGTAATAAATTCATGGGAGAAATTGGGTTAGTATGTGATTAACATCATGGCTGATGCAGATGGGTGTACCAATGATGGCAACATGTGCTTGTATCATGATGAAATGCAGATTAGAGGCCCTGGAGCCAACCCAAGGAAATCTGCCCAAAATTGTTTCATCTCTGTCAGCTTTAATCTGATTAAAAGAGAGAGTGTGCTTTAATGTACCAAGAAAAATGAGACTGCCTGATATAACCAAGTGGCACTCTCCCTTCCATTGAGATATTATGAAAATACTTTTCATTGTGATGCTTTGGGAAGTCTCCTGGACTCCAGCGCAGAGGATGTGGATTCAAGTTTCCTCTCAGTCGCCAACTTATCCAGTGCRATCACAGCAGGGTCTCAGTTTCTACATCTGTAAAATCAATGTACTGGGCGTCACTAATGATTTYTGATCATTTTTCCCCTTCACATACAACTGAGAAATGATATTCAGACACTCCCATGAGCAGCCTCAGGGTTATGCGCAATTACCCACATGCTGGTACAGCTCAGTCCCTTCTTTCTGCTCAAGTAAGCTTGTCAGGAAGCATATGACTGAGACTGACATTTCAAAATAACCTTGAATCCTGTTCTGCCTAATTTATTTAAAAC
>BDUI01014681.1:15866-27538 GCA_002335545.1 Apodemus speciosus
GCATATACACGCATATACATATACGTATACATATATACGCATATACATATACGTATGCATATACACGCATATACATATACGTATACATATATACGTATGTACATATACGTATGCATATACGTATATGTAATACATATATGTATATACATATACGTATACATATACATATGCATATACGTATAAGCAAGCACACAGTTGTTTTTTCTCTCCTCCCTTATAGCATCCTGGACCTCACTGCCAGTTCCCCATATTCAAACCTTCTAGGAACAAAGACCCTGCCCCTGGGACTACACGCTCAAAAATGCCAGCTGGGCTGAAACCTGACCCCTAGCCTGTCCCCTGACCCCTAGAGAAGGTTGCTTACATGCATTTCCAGAACAGTGTGCCTGCCTGCCTGCCTGCCTGCCTGCCTGCCCTTGATGGACATCCAGCCCCTCCTGCAATCAGGCATATCCAGCCTTGGGTTGCAGGGCCAGGGCCATGCTGAGGCGGACCACACTCCCATCTGCCCCTACCAGGGCTCTCCTCACTTACACCCCACAGTCGGCAAGACGTTGCTGAAGTCCTGCTTCATGTACCGGAGGGCCAGGCTGGTCTTGCCCACAGAACTGCTTCCAAGCAGAACCAGCTTGCTCACTAAAGGCTGGCCAGGAGCAGTGCTGGCCTGTGGCAGCCCAGTTTCCTGAGCCATGGCCTGCAAACAACCACAGAAGACAGAAGTAGGTGAAAAACCTGTGGTCAAATCACCTCAGTGAGTCTAACACACACACACACACACACACACACACACACACACACACAGAGAGAGAGAGAGAGAGAGAGAGAGAGAGAGAGAGAGGCTACTTCCTAGGTAAAATGCAGAGTCGTTGATTAGAGGTCCAAGCAAGAGGTCCTGCCCAACACCTGCCCGACTCTGTACCCCAGCCCCAGCTCCCCATCTGTAAACTGGGACAAACAGAACAAACTGTCTAATGTGTGACAAGGAGCTCTGAACCCTCTCTACAATGGCCCCCACAAGCATCACACGAGCTTTTTATCCTAATTCACTGCCCTGCTTCTCACTGCTTACAAACTTCTTTATTCCAAACACCCAACAGAGGTCAAAAGAGCCAGGGCACCTCTCAATTGTTCCTGGATTAAACTCGGTGTTTCCAAATTGTTTCAGAGGAAAATTCCCTCAACCCACGAGAAAGAGACTTTTAAAAAGCAAAAACCATCCTCGTTATCAACAGCCCAGACCACCCAGACACCAGGGAGATTGCTCTTCCCATCAGCATCAGCCAATGCTCATGACTCAGCCAGTTCCTTTTTTCTCAAACCCTCTGTTTTCCAATTAAAACTTTGCTCTGCACAAGTTTTGGCAGGTGGGTAATCTTCCTAGGGCCACGAGTGCGGGGCAGACCTACAATCCCAGCATGCCAGAGGCTGAGGCAGGAGGATATCAAATTTGAGTCTAGACAGTAAGACTCCATCAAACAAGAAGGAGGTGAAAAATGAAAGGAGGGAGGGAGAGAGGAAAGGAAGCAGGAAAAAAGTAGGGAAAACRAAAGGGGAGGAAAGGAAGAGGAAGAGGAGGGAGGGGAAGAGGGGAAGGAAAGGGAGAGGGAGGATGGGGGGGAAAGGGAGGGAGAGATATCTGTGTCTCCAGAACCTCACACAGTCCTTTCTGTTGTCTCTAATACCTCAGAGCCCAGCTCTGGAGTCACATCATGGAAACCCTGTATCATGTCAGTGACAGCAGCTTCACATATCACACCGGAGGGAGGGCTGTGAGCCCAGCGCTCACTCTCGCAGCAACTCCCGAGCTCCTGAAGGAAACCCAGAGAGACCCAGGTGCTCCCTCTCTTGGCGGGCCTCCTGTGAAGACATCAGGCTCCATGTGGCCCAGCCCATTGCCGTTGATTCCCCTGCACTGACTTAGCTGCATAGATCCCTGTGAGGTCTGTATGGGGCTGTGGTTCAGGACAGAGATCTGCTCTCCTGTAGACCGTTCAGGACAAGAAATCGTTTGAGTGTGGCATGCACATCCCACAGAAGTAAGGTGATATCTGGTTGTCTCTCTTTTATGTTCATAGTCACCAGAGCCCCTGTGTCTGTTGTATCAGAAGTGAGTGAGAAATGCTGAGACCAGGGTGTTATCCCTGGTGTCTATTATCTGGGCCACACCTAGGAAGATAATGTACCCTTATTAATGTCTACACCCATTATGGGCCGCTAGACTCCCATAGAGCCTTTCCCTACCACCACCACAGCGGGCAAAGGCTGAGTGGATGGATCAATTGGCTAAAGGGTGGACGGGAAGGATGAACACTTTATCCAGCATCCGTGTTTTTGAAATATCTGGCTAAACAGAGAGAGAGCGCGTGAGAGAGACACACACACACACACAGAGAGAGAGAGAGAGAGAGAGAGAGAGAGAGAGAGAGAGAGAGAGAGAGAGAGCCTCCAGGAACGGTACATGCAGCATCCTCCCAGAAAACTCCGCCCTTTGAGCCTTAAGGGCATGGCCAGAGTTCAGAATCCTGACTGGGCCATCCATCCACTCCGCAGCAAACAGGTCGGGTCCCTTCCTCAGGAAAGCTGGAGCCCTGCTCCCAACCACCAGAGTCATTGCTGCTCTCTTCAGCGGTAGCCTCCTGCCCGATGACACCTCTGCCACCCTAACCCCTCCATCATGTGTCCAACCCCCAACAACCAACAGCACAGAGTACAGGCCCTGCAGTCACAGAGCCTCACTCCCTGTCTCCCTTGATTGGACCGACTTTCAATTGCATGTAAATAAGTATACCTGTATTATCAGGGGCTCAGCTTCCTCACTGGATTGTCACCACCACCCTGAAGCCGGATAACCTTCAGTGAGCTTGCCGGTAGTCACCGAGAGAGCTGAAGCTACCCCAGGGAACAACAGGTGCTCAATATCCAGATTCTATCTGGATCGATGTGCCTTTTGGCCCAGGGCTCCTATGCCAGTCACACCCTGATGCATGTTGGGAACATGCCTGGTGTGCTTGCAGAGAGGGAGGCGGGGCTGTTGGCAGGCTCTGAAGGACCTTCACGGGTCACCCTGGGGCCAACCTGTACATGACATAAACAAAACTGTCAGCAGTGCAGCTGCCAAGGGCCTCCAGAGAGAAACAGAGTGGGGAAGCTCTCTGAGCCCACCCGCTCCTACACAAAGATATGTGCCAAAGCTGAGCAGGAAGTCTGAGGGCCTGGGCATCACTGCCAAAGGCCCAGCAGGGAAATTCAGGGCTGGGACATGATGGGTTTTTTTTAATGCTCATAGGGACCCCGAAGCACTAGTTTGGTCCAGCACTGATAGTGGCAGGATACGCCTCAGAAGTGGTACAGGGAAGCTCTGCCTTTGCACCCCCAAAACAACACCAATAGTTGTTCTAAGCCTATAACCCCAGCACTTGGGATGCTTACACAGGTGATTGCCACAAGTTTCAAACCTTTCTGGGCTACAGAGTAAGACCCTATCTCAAAATAATAACAACAGCAACAACAACAATAATAATAATCCCTCGGCTTTAATGTGATCACTTACTCTGCCCTAATGGTCATAACATCAAATGCAGTGTCCATGTGGCTCTGTCAGATTTCTACAATTATCTCACTTCGACAGTTTATTCCCCTATTACTGAAATTTTTTTCCTGGTATTAATTATTTTCCTCTGAAAATAGATGTGCTCATATTACTTTTTGAGTGACTATGTATTGCAAGCTTCCAATAATCCAAGCTAGCCAGAACCCTCTATTCGGAGAGAAAGCTGGAAATGAGGTACCCATCCCCTCCTCTGGAATCTAGATCTTTCTAAAGGCAGTGGCTGCCAGGTTGCGATTAGGAGTCTCTTCCCATCCTGACTTGGTTCTTGAGCAATCACAAGCCTGCCCCTCTTCCACCGAAGACAAATCAGTCAAGGAAGGAGGGAGTCCCAGGAGGCCGCGCCCCATCCTCCTCACCCAAATCCTCCAAGCTCTTCATTCCTGACACCGAACTTCAGAACAACATGGCAATGGACAGAAGAGGAAAACCAAGCTGCCCCTCAGAAGAGAGTTTTGGAAGAAACTCTGACAAGCGCCTCTGCCATTGCTGGGGCCTCTGCAGCCGTCTGGAAAGGCCTCCTTAGAAGGCGCCCCCTCACTCACACTTGTTGTTCATGTTCAAAACCCTTAACTGGAACTTTCTACAAGGAAAATTCAATGGAATTTCCTTTCCAGAATATGACCTACGACCTAAACAAGAACACTGTAGGTGCTGAACAAACTCAAGGCGTCTGCTGTTTCAGCTCCGCCTCTGATTCAGGTCCTGAGAACACAGAGACACACATGCATGCGCGCGCGCACACACACACACACACACACACTCACACACACACATGTGCTCACAGCACACACACTCACAGCACACACACACATTTACAGCACACATACACAGTCACAGTACACACAGTCGCAGCCCACACAATCACACCATACACCACACACACACATTCACACCACACACAGTCACAGCACACACACACATTCACAGCACAAACATTCACAGCGCGTGCGCGCGCACACACACACACACACACACACACACACACACACAGAAGAGCAGAATTTAAAAAGGACTCACCTGTTCACTTTGAAAGAGTTCTTCAGACCATCGTCCGACAGGGCTGCAGGCTCCCCTTTCTTCCCCTGTGTATGCTGTCCCTTGGGTGCTGGGTGACTCCTCAGGGTCCTGCCATGGGCAGGGTGGGAGGGGCAGTGCACACTGACCACCAGCAGCCCAGCAAAGGAAGTGGGCAGGCCCGCTGCTCCCACCAAGGCCCCAGCCCGCACGGCAGGACTCTTCTCTTCCTGTAAACTCCGGTGCAAAGTCCCCACATGATCATGTGATCACCTGGGTCAGAGTATGCTAGAAGTCACACTCCGGTTCTCACCTCGCCTCGCCTAGCTGCAGCCCAGAATTCCGGCCCCTTCCAGGTCTCACCTGTCACCGCTCCTCACACCTGAAAGCATCACAGACTCGGAGAACAGCTCTTTGGTTACAGGAGCTCACTTCTTAACTCTTTATGTTAATAGCTCCAGTCTGGGGAGGCATGCCAGGTGGGCAGGGCCAGGGGCCAGAGCCTGGGATGGGTGTGCCCTGGAGCAGGTAATTGCCTGGGTAGGGCTGGAGGATCCCCAGGAGAAACTCCAAGCTGAAGAAAGATGGAAATCAGTTCTACTGTGCCCAGCCACGAAATTCAGGTAAATAGCGTGTTCTCTCTGTGCTCAGAACCCACCTGGATTACTGGCTTGGGTTCCCAACACAGTGGACAATGGGGAACTCAGCGCCATGAATGGGGGCACAGCTGTCCTGGATTCCCAAGAGACTTTCTAGTATTCCCTAAAGAACCTGTTTCTCTGCAGAGACCACTGGCCTTCTTGTCACCCTGTCCTCCAGGACACACACCTTTGTCCACACGTCTGGGTGCCCCAACAGCCTTGAAGACTAAGAACTTCACTCCGTCTCTGAACAGAACCCTGATTCCCTGTGTCTAGATTGGCATCCAAGGTGTGGCATCCAGCAACGCTTCTGTCCTCCTTATAGTGGGTAGAGATGTGTGGGTGTGGCCTCTTCTGTTTATGCTGGAATCGGCACTGTTACAATACAGTGACTCATAGGTCTCTGGAGTTCAAGGGGACACTGGGGTGGATTGTGGTGGAGCAAGAAAGTTATCAAAGGGGTTTAAGAGTTACTAACCCCATGGGCAGATAGACAGATAACAGCATGGTGTGCACCCTCTGGAGAGACCAAGCACCAAGGTAGCATGTAGCTCTTAATTTGACTATCAAACTGTTGAAACAGTGAACCCAAAGAAGTGGGAATTGCCCCAGCAATCTCATACTGGGGAGTACATCGCCTGGATAGAGATTTCATGCATTTTAACAGCTTGTCAGACTACCTTACAATAGGAGACTGAATTCCTCATATTGTAATAATGACGGTGGTGGGCGGGCCCATACCTTGTCTGAGACTGATTAGGTAGATCTTTAGCCCTCTATTTAAACTCTAATCTCTCTTCAGTTCCCTGAAGACAGACTTGGGAGGTTGCCAGACCTGCCTTGCAACACAGGTTGGGTACCCCCATGTCTAATAACAATAACATGATGGGGGGGTGCTCTGAAGAGGATTCAGGCCCACAAGACAGTCCCTTCTTACAGGTCCTGAGAATGGGGACAATTTCTCAGCATAAGAGCTAGGCTTTCTAACTCCCCTGCAGGATGCAGGGAAACTTGTGGGGATGCAGATGTGTGACCACCATAGCCACAGCTGGCCCTTTGGTGTGCCGTTCTGGAAGTCCATAGCTAGGGATCTGAAGAAAGTCCTCTGAGCAGGGGCCTGTCATACCTGTGAGAAGGGAGGAACCCTGGCAGGTGTCATGGCCTGACCTGGTATGGATCCTAATGGTGTCCACTTAGAATAGCAACTCTACTCTGAAGGAAGGAAAGGCAGGCATCACACTTGCAGAAGGAAAAAAAGATGGATGGAGAATGTAAACAATTCTTCTGGAAAGAGGCTGTCTCTGTGAAGACTGATTGACTGATCAGCTCTGCTGTGGTGTGAGGAGGTTAGAATGATGCCAGTCCAGAGGCTGATTACCTTACCTCAGGTTAGCTCTAATCTCTATGAGTAGCCATTCCTTGCCCACCTCTGAGTTGAAACTAACATCTTATCACTGTTTGGAATCTATTTGCTTAGCAGACCACCAAGTTCCCTTACCTAAAAGCTAAGAATGTCATCAAATAGTACCTGAAGTCTATGGTAAAGATTCCCCATTTTTGGCCTAACCCGCTTCTCTGATATTTCCAACTATGTAGTTTTTAAATACCTTGATTTATACCACTCTTTGTTCTGATGCTCTCTTAGATACTGTTTCCTTGCTGTGAAGAGACACCATGACCAAGGCAACTCCTAAAGAAAGCATGTAATGGGGAGGTGCTTACAGTTTGTCGAGGTAAGTCTGTGCTCATCACGGTAGGGAGCAGGCAGACATGGTGCTGGAGCAGAAGCTGAGAGCTTTACATCCGGATCCACAGGCGGCACCAGAAAGAGACCCGGGGACTGGTGTGAGCCTTCTAAACCACCGAGCCCACCTGCTGTGACACACTCCCTCCAGCAAGGCCACACCTCCTAATCCTTCTCAAACAGTTCCACTGCCTGGTGACTAAGCATTCAAAAACAGGAGCCTATGGTGGCCATTCTGATTCAAGCCACCACGCTATAAAAACTGCACAAAACTGCTTTCAGACAAGAACATGGAACCTGGGATCGCCGAGCTTCATGTTTCCCAGGTCATGGTCACTCGGATTTGGCTTCAGGATGAATTCTTTTATTCCCTTTGAGGTGAGAGCTGTATTTTTCCCATCAGCAAGAGTCTGAGGCCTGCTTGAACTATAACAAGACATCTTCATCTTTTTCCTATTACATGACCTTAACTGAAGACTGAAGCCCGTGGAATCAGAGTCCTGAGCAGGAAGCAGTATATGCACCAAATTCCCCCTCCTGGGAGTCTGCTACCTCGACTCACTGGCCCATTAACACGGGCTTGTGTCTAGGAGCATACCGGTGATCTGGATGATTTCAAACAACCTGATCCTCTCCCAGGGTGGCCCAGGATAAGCCAGAATCCAGACATTTGAGAAGAGCTTGGGGTGCACTCCTTTCTCTGTGTTCCAGGTTACCCCATACCAAAGGTCACTTGGGTAGTCATCTTCTGCAAGTGACCAGTCAGACACCTGTCTGCTCACTCCTGAAGGCAGAGGTTGGACCAGGCAGTCCCAGACCTGCTTGGCTGGCCTGTATAATTAAGTCATTCAGGTGCTAAGAGCTGCCTGCTATGAGAGAGAAATCTACAGGGCTCTAAGAACCAAAGGATGTGTCCTCCAGGCTAACATGGGATACCCACAACTCCAGAATTCAGATTGTAACTAGAACCATCGCTACTGGCGGTGGAAACAAGATAAAGCAGTTCCTAAGTCATTCATTGGGGGGGGGGGCACATAATTAGCATTACTTTTATGGAGTTCTACTAATTTTTAAATTTCCCAACAGTTCATCGACCTCAGACACTGACAAGAATTCTCACTAAGCCAGTTTAGTATGTCACACGGACATGCACATAACTCTCGGGACACACATCCACCTTTCAAACGAAGTCAGAACTATGCCGGGCTTGGTGACACACACCTGTAATCCCAGTACTCCAGGAGTGAGGCGGGGTTGGGGGAAGGGGAGCAAGACAGCATTGGGTTTATAGACAAAATTATAGAGCTAGGCATAATCGCAAGGACTGCAGAGTTATGCAAACCCTTTGCAACCTCCGCTCAAACACTGCATGACTTTCTGTTTCCGTAGACAGCTATCCCGCGAGAGCTTCTTGCTGTCCTATGGTCTCTAGAACTATGATCTCCAGAACTTCCTGCCCCGCTCCCCACAGGAGCAGCCGAGCCTACCGCTACTTAAACATGTGAGAGAGTTTAGTGAACACTTTGTACTGTACTTTTAAATATATGCACGCTTGTGTGTTCTCTGTGTAGGTTTGCACATGTGCGTGCAGTACTGTGGAGGCCAGCAGGAGGGCTTCAGATCCCCCAGAACTCCAACATAAGTTACTGGGATCTGAACTCAGCCCCTCTGGAAGAGGAGGAAACACTCTTAACCCCTAAGCCATCTCTCCAGCCCCTCTTTAATTTTTATCCATTCATCAAATATGCATGAACATATATGTTTTTGCACACACATGCCACAGTGCACTTATTGAGGTCAAAGGACAACCTGTGGGAATCCTTCCCCTGTGTGGATTCCAGGATGGAGCCCACAAAACTTGGCTCATTGGCCAATGAGACATCTCACTGGCCACCTATTTGTGACTTTCAAGCAATTTTCTGGGCTTGCAGAACAGCTAACTACTTGCACGGACATGTGCCCCTGTTCTCTGTGCACAGACCATAATTGTGAGCCCCACTGCCAGAGTATCTAGCTTTTCAGCAGAAGCAACCAGATGACCCAGCTCTGGCCAGCCAGGCACACTGGTGCTCCCCTGGGGACAGCTAAACCTCTCCTTCCTTCTTCAGCTTCCTTGCAGAGCTGTGGCTATGGACAAACAGACTGATAATCATCTGCAGTCCCCTCTTCTGAGACATTCTAATCTCCTAGCCTTAAGATAAACAGGACCTGGGGAGTGTCTCTCCCTGAAACATTTACCCTGCTTATCTCAATGTAAAATTCCAGCAATGTTTTCTGAACTCTAGGCTAAATTCCTCAGCTCAGCCATCAGAGCTGCRTGCGGCTAACAGCCGGCGGCAGCTGAGAAGCCAGGAAAAGGAAGCCAGCTGCTGTCCCAGGTAATCCCAGCAGGGGGAGACAGAGCTCCGCAGAGTGATAGGTCACTCTCGAGGGTTCAGGGACCTAGGTAGGAGAGGAACGCTGCAAGCCAGGCCATAAAGGATAAGGAAAGGTCAGAGAAGACCTCTCTCAGGAGGAAATGCTTATGTAGGCACAGTCAAGAGGACAGGGTGCCCTCTTCCTGGAAGCAGAGTGAGCAGTGTGGCCGTCTGCGTGCTAGGCAGGGGATCCCATCAGCAGGCAGAACTGAGCAGGCATCAAGAAAGGCAGGCGGCAGCTGGGTGCTGCAGCCTCTCCTTCAATCCCTCGTAGCTCCTCCCCCTCCAGTTGATCCTCCATAGCTCCTCCCCTAAACTCCTCCGTAGCTCCTCCCCCTTCCTCCTGCCCAATCAGTGGCTCAAGCCTTTATTTGAAAAGTTAAAGTGGGGAGAAGGTTCGCAAGGCAACTCCTCCTTTGCAGCCCCTCTGAGGAGTGGAATTAGCATCAAAATACAAACCCAGGGCCATCCACAACACTTCCCCCTTCCTTTCTGTCCCATTAAGACTCTTTTATCTCAGACATCAATTGAGTGCAATTATTACCATTTTGTCATTTATAACGTACAGGATAGACCTAACACCCAGTCAATCAATTTTTATCAATTAAGTAGTACCTCTGTCATCTATCAGAACTTAAAAGACTTATAATTCTACACCTGATTCAAGTCCTGGCTGTAGATTGTAACCCATCTGAAAACCATCCTCTCGAATCTGTATCGTCTTTCTAAATGCTAACCAGCTTGGACAGGCTATAAGGCTATAATCTTCAACCCCATCAGAAATCCAAGAATGACTAATATTACCTGAAAGTATAAGAAGCACAAAATATAGCTTCTAAATCAGCCAATTTATAGAGACCGCTGATCACCCGGGCAGGCCCTATATGCCAAAACGTTGGAGCATCAATCTTCAGCCTTCTGGCCCAGGATCATCTGACAGACCTTGGTAATGCAGAATTTTGAAGGGCTGATTACTCTGTCTTGGGTGCTGGGCGTGGGAAGCAAACCTTAGCTCAAGAAAGACTGGCCAGGTCTCATCTGAGGCTAAGGTCCCCAGCACCCTTTTTTATAGGCCAGGCCTACCTGGCTATTGCCAGGCAACTATGGGGCGGGGCATACCTGGCTGTTGCCAGGTAATTTTGGGGTGGAGCTAGGACAGAATCCTAACAGTGACCCTACCCACCATGGGCTGGGCCCTCCCCATCAATCACTAATTAAGAAAATGCCCTAATGGCTTGCCTACAGCTTGATCTTATGGAGACATTTTCTCCAGYGAGACTCTCCAGGGACTCTMGCTTGTGTCAAGTTGACATAAAACTAGCGAGCACGCATGGCAGCATTAAAAACGAGAAGCAGCAGAGCCGGAGACTGTGAGCCATAGCTGATGAGACAACGGACCAAGCCACGGAAGGGGTAAAACCATGGCTAATTAGCAGCCAAAGAGGCGGAGCGAAGCCCGCAGTTGGCTGAGCTGCTCTCACTACAGCAAAGCGAGTGGGCCTGGAGCAGAGACTGCGACAGTGGCCACAACAACAGGAGGAAACTAAACAACTGAAGACAGGAACCAGCGCCAGAACAAGAGGAGGGACGGCAGAATGTGGAGGAGAGAGATGCAGCTGGTGGACGAGGGTGACAAAGAGCCGGAGAATAGAACCGCCGGGAGCAGTTCTGGAGAGTTGTCAAGGCTTCAGGTCCCAAAGAGCCCAGGCCTGAGAAATCTAACACTGGCCGCTGAAGAACCCTATCTCAGGCCTACAGCATGGCTAAAGGTCTGTCTGCACGGGAGCACTGTAATGCTAGAAAGAGCCACCTACGACTGCTCTCCAAGGGCCTGTTGCCACTGTCCCCTGCTGCCGGGTGTCAAGGGACAACACTGAGCCCTTTCTCCTTGCTGAACCCAAGTCAGCTGACCTGTAAGTAGCACCATAAGTCACCACAGCCTCCGACTGTCAGAGCTCGGGCGCCATCCTCTCAGATGCTCTATTCTTCTTTTCTTCCTTCTCCCTTTGGTGTCACTAAATTTCCTTCTCGTCCATTCCATCTCCTTACTGGATCCGTGGGCGAACCATGGTGCGGATTTCCAGTCTTATTATTTCTATATGGTTCTGTTCGTGGGCTGCTAAATCTCTCCTGAAATCCACTTATCGACCTGCTGTGTGTATACATATCCCTTACAGATTTTTGTTATTGTTGTTGTTGTTGTACTGAACGTAGTATTTCAAATTCCTTCCCCAGTAACTGTAGCT
>BDUI01014682.1:0-11424 GCA_002335545.1 Apodemus speciosus
AAAATATATCAGTTTAACAAATGCATGTACAATCTGAATATAAAAAGTTATTCCAGTTCAGGCAAATATAAGGAATTTGACCTTTAAATTTTAAATACTTGAACTCATTACAAGTTTRTCTCAACCACATACCATACCATTGACTTTATCCTGTCATGATAGGAATTGAACCCAGGGTCTCCACATGCCAGGTAAACATTCTTCCATTGAGCTACATCCTTGGTTTGCTTTAAATTTTAATTTTTAAGCTTAATTAAAATTATGAGTTTAATTGACCAATTTCACCATTTAATTATCCTTTTAAAATTTTCAAAAGATGATGTCTGCATTGCTGACCAAACATTTTCTTACCAGATAATATCTAGATGCTATCCAACTTTAAACCAAAATGTACACTTGTACTAGGATAGTTCTACTTGTACAAGATGCTATATTGTGTCATGTTATATATAAGCCATTTCATTAATAATGTGGTTATAAGTAAAACTCAAAATCTTCAAGGCACAGAAAGCTATAAATATTTCATGACAGATTCGGGCTATTAAATCACACTTATGGAGAATCCAGCAATCCACAAGCCAGACAAAAGTAATGACACTTGGCTTCAAAGTGTCAGAAGATTCACTTGTAAGGATAAAATAACCCTGTTCTATTTAAGCAGGAAGCCAATTCTCAGCAAGCTTCTCTCCCTGGAAGGGAAATGATTTCAATGCAATTACCCCTCCGCTGTCAGCATCCAAAGGTCAGATTTGACCATTTGCTATTTTTAAAGGTACTTACTGGATCCATCTATCAGCTCTCCTGAAGTCTGCAGTTTCTACATTACTAATCTTGAGTGTTAGTGAGAAAGAAGGATTCATAAAAAAAAATCAAAACTCTATGTTAACTCTTGAAAGAGTCAAATGTAGGAACTAGATGGGCCTGGAGTATGAAAGTTTAAGCTCACTGGAGAGATGCATAAGATATTGTCCCACAGACCAGAAAATCAGGGGGAAAAATAACAAATTAGTTCATAATTTAAGACAATTCAAATTATTTGGTTGTTTTCTTGTTTTAATATCTCTGTTTCTTTGTGAATATTACTTAGTTGCTGGTAGAGTAATTTTCTCAGTCAATTCTATTAAATTTCAATATTTTGCAAGTCTCTGTTGTTATTAATTCTAAATGGATTCTCCACTATATCCATTTTAACCTATGTTTTCAGGGTTCCCTATTTCAAGCTAAAATCCTCAGATGTTTCTAGATCTATGATGGGAATACATCCCAATAAATTCATCATAAAGAGAAATTTTCCTAAATCAAATACCTTGAATAGAAGCCAACCTGAAAGATAAAAACTAAATAATTAACCATACCACCTACCACCGCAATCAAGGCTGAACATTCGAGTGCGTCTTTAATAAAGTCATTTTAATACTGCTTTCACATCATCATCAAGACAAATATTATAAGTCAAACTATCACTAGATAGAATTATATCTAAATAATTATCCTCCTGAGACACAAATATGTAACCCAAATGTCTTCCACAGAGATTTTGAAGGGATTGTATTTGTAAATTGGCCAGTCCTCCCCATACCTCCCTTCCTCATATTCTTATTCTTAGCTTTATTGATAAATAACTTACACTGGATAATTTTTACCATTGCCCTAAAATATCTATTCTGCCCTCTTAAGTCAGCTTCATCCCTGTCCCTGACCCAAAATGCATAAGGATAGAAATCAATGATTTTGTGTTATGATTTTCGGCTAAGCGTTTGTGTGTTGTGTTGTATGTGCATGTGTATGTGTTAATTTTAGTTTGCATTGGAGAGAGAAGAGAGAAGAGAGAGGGGGGAGGGAGGGAGGGAGGGAGGGAGAGAGAGAGAGAGAGAGAGAGAGAGAGAGAGAGAGAGAGAGAGAGAGAGAATGTGTTTGCTACACTGTGACTTGTAAGGAAATGAAAGACTAGCCAGCAGCAGGGTTTGTTGAAAGAGCAAGATGACAGTTCTGCTCTGACACTTGGCTACTCTAGGACCTCAATGGCCCTCTTGGTGCTTTGCCATTAAGACTGTTCACATTGCTCCCACTCTCCTCTTAGTATTTAATGACATTCTTATGGACGTTTCCTCCTTCTTTGGGGAAATAATCTCTGCAGATAATGTCCTACAACAATTGCATTTGCCTATTCACTAATAAATTACTTTCATGTATGTTACGATTTTAACACTCAGGCACGTCGTTAACAGTTCCACTTATATTACTTTATTTAAATTTCACACAATCCTATGACAAAATACATTTATTAACCTTTGACTATAACCAGAAAAAAAGCTGAGAGAGAAGAGGTTAAACATTGTCTGAGGGTACAGCGAAAGGGGCAGGCAGTCTGACCTTCATGCTATTACTTATTCCCCAGTGCTGCATACTGAACTGCGGAGCACAGAGGCAATAACTTTACCATATACAACTCARAAGCAGTCGGTCTAACTCTTCTTGTGCCTGGCTTACACTGTCTACTAATAACTTTTATGATGTCAACAGGGCTTTTGGATTCCTCGGAACTGACACCACAATATTATTAAAATGAAGGCTTTACTGTTCTTGCAATGAAGCTTGTATAGTTGCAGCAATTCCCTCATGGTGTTTTTCTGCTTGTTTTTTTTTTTTTTTATTAACCTACATTAAATCCAATCTCCTTCTGAAAGTTAATCTTTATTTAATTTAATTTTCTTAAAAAGTTGATAAAAACCTGAAATATCGGCGCTGTTGCTGGGTTACTTGCAGGAAGCATCTTACCTGTAAAAACTATGAACATTCCAGGGACATTAATACCCTAATCTTCGTGTCTAGGAATGCCATGTCACACGTGCTCTCCAGTCCTGAGTCCCTACCAAATCTAGAGACCTTCCCATTCATGAAAATATTTGCATTTGCATCAAATACCAGAAAGATGTCCATCAGTGGGAGGTATTTTGTAYTTAAAGATAAGCTTATTAGAGTACTCAATTAAAATTTCCTACAGGATTTTAGTAAGGAAAGTTTTGACTTTTAGATAACATGTGTTTCCCATATCTGATTCATTGATTCTCTTATATATCCAAATATAGATTATCAGTTTTAAAATGCTTTGGAGTTGTGAGGAAAAGCTATGAATAGTCACAGGAAGAAGTTCAATGCATTCAGCATGTTATGGTTTATATGTGAGATGTCTTTCATGGGTTCATGTGCATGAACATTCATTCTTGAACTTGTGGTACTGTTTCAGGAGGTTGTGAAACTTTTCAGAAGTGAAGCTTTGCAGGGGGACGTGGGCCACCGAGGGCAGTGAAGTGGACCTTGAGGTTTAGAGCCTGATTCTGCTTCCTGCCCTGTGTCTGTTGCCTGCTGCAGGCAGATGCAGATGAGCCTACCCCTTCTTCCATGGCTGTGAGTCACTCCACCTTCCCCATCATGAAAAGCTTTAAGCTCTCACATAGGACCTGGGTACTAGGTCTTAATGACAATAGAAGCAACTGATACATAATGTCCTTAGAAGTTTTTAAAAAATGACTTTGACAAATCTCCTCAGTCGGGATGTGAATTAAGGTTTTGTGGGGATATAAGCTTGTGACATACATATGAGAACMCCCGATGTTGATACTTCTCAGGAAGGATTTGGAATGGCAACAAATATAAGAYGGAACATGGGAATGCCTGTGGCCTTCCTCGATTTCTAGAGAAAAGRTATGGAAAATGATGTTCCCATGCCTCAGACATTATTCTAAACACAAATAACATTGGATTTTATATAACTTTGAACATACTAGGCTGTGAAGCAGGCTTCTTTGCTGAATTGTAAACTCATAAATACATTATCAAATTAGCTATAATAGTAAAAATGAGACTTGTCATGAAAACTACATTCATGAGCTCAGTTCTCTTGGGTCCCCTGGTTTCCCACTTCAGTTCTTCTGGCATTAATCAGAAGAGACTTTACCATCATTTCAGTTCAGTTGCTGTTAATAAGGTTTCTCACTCTCATAGTGTCCTAAGAAAAATACAAAATAAAATACTGACTACACACATTTTGTTCAGTTCCGCCAAACATGCCTAACAAATTATAAATAATAAGACTAAGTCATGGACTACTTAATTCAGCAAAATTATATTATAGTTTATTCAGACTTTAAAAAAATTCAAAGAACTAACAAAAAAGAATCCTATTTAGAGAGCAATGTGGCTTCAGAGTTGGGGAGGGGGGAATCAGGCCGATGCATTATTTTCATTGGCTTAAACCTATCACCTTCCATAGTCGGCTAACCTTAGAGAAGCATAAAACTATTTATCTAAGAAATAGAATTTAAATTACCAAACAGAATATTTCTTTCCAGTATAAATCATCTCAATACTTATGAACTCCATTTTAATAAGTAAATTTGTTCAATATGCATATCAAACTCCAATGTTAATTAAGCACTTTCCAGAAAGTCCTGTATAATAAAATTCAAATAGAGTTTAAATTATAATTTATATGAAATTCGATCATTATATTGATAAGTTATTTTCTCACAGTGACTTGCATTTTAATTGTAGAGCAATGACTCTACGTAACCAAATATCTTAGCAGTGGAAATTTTTCACTGGGAAATATAAGTCAGTAATATATAAACTTTAATTAAAGGAACTAGGTTTATGCTGAATCAACTCAAAGAATAGAGGAATGGCTACAGATTTAAAAAAAAAAAGATGGAGTCAGGGAAGTAAAGAGAGTCAGAGACAAGACACACTAACGTGGAACTGAGACAATCCAAAAGTGTTATGCTCTTTMTGATCAGGAGATACCCTTTGGATAGAGCCAGAAAATTACTGAAGTGCCCAAGGTTCTGATCATTGTCTGGTATATTCTAGATGCAGGGTATAAGGAGCTATGAATGAAAGGCAGAAAAGCTAAGTAAAAAGGATGCTGCATAAATGAAGCACAGACTAAGACCCAGCCCAGCAGCTACTTGCCTCTAAATAATATTGAAGAGAGAAAAATGACATTTTTCTACCTCATGGTGGATAATACCATACTTAATACAGCCTTTGAAGGCTATTCTTGGATGTCAAGTTGACACTAAAGGGAAGAGGGAGCCTCAGTTGTGGAAACCACCAGATTGGTATATGGGTGTGGAAAGCTATATCAACCAAAGATTTTCTGGGGGACCCTGATGAAAGGACAAAGGGAACTTTAGTTCATTTCCGTATCCAGAAGTGGACTTAGCCAGTRTCTTGAAGGAGTCAAGGTTGTGGTTTCTGGAAACCCGACTCTTCCCTCTGTGCTGTGGTTTTCAGTTATAAGGCCACTGTGTCTGAAGCATCCCACATTCTCTTAGCCAACATTATCTGATTTAGTCATCTRTGACCTTGGACATTGTGCTCTTGCAAATACTACATATGATGCTATACATCTTAATAAACCAGCTTGTCATAAGTCATCAGCTTATGCAAGATCTCCTGGTTCCCACTATTGTGTTTGCCTTATTTCTYATCCTTGTTCCTTCCACTGAATACCTTACCTTTTACCCTTATTTCTGTGGGCTTAGATCACGTGCTCCTGTCTGTGGGGCATTTTCTTGATTACAAATTGATGTAGCAGGACCCAGGTCCCTGTGTACCTGATATAAAATCAGCCCTTGATGTACAAGAAAGCTAGCTGAGCAAGCCAGAAGGATCAAGCCAATTCCTGCCTCCAGTTTCCTTCCTTGAGCTCCTGAGTTGGCTTTCCTTATGGGCTATAAATTGTAAGCCAAAATAAGCCCTATCTTCCCCAAGTTGCTTTTGACCATGTGGTTTATCACAGCAACAGAAAGCAAACTAGGATATACCCTTTTTCTCAGAAAAGTAGTCTTTAAACAATTACTTGAAGTTAAGAGGCCCATGGAGTGGGARGTGGGGAAATGTGTTGGTTTATCAGTTGCTAATACTGTAAAAACACTGCCCAGATTGATGCAGTTTAAAGATTCCAGTTACAAGTAATTTGTTAGTTTATAGATTTTAAATGCAAGGTTCTTGACAAGCTAATAATCCCTAGAATAACTGGACTGCAATATGATAAGGCATCGACTGACAATCGATTGTGAAGAAGTAAGGACAGTGATTACTACATCAGCAGTTCTCAAACTTCAATATGCCTCAATGGACAGATAATTAGGATACATGCTCTATTTAGTATGTCTGTGGCCAGAACCAATATTATACATTTCAAACAAACTTCCAGATGATCTTCCTCTTCCTAGTTTAAGAAACACACTTTCAATAACAAGGAGAATAAATGAAAATTTTTAGGAATAAAGAAGTCAGTTTCTTGGCAATGCATATGGAGTAATACAAACAAGTAGACAGTCTATCAAGTACATTGAGTTAAAGTACAGCAAGATCTCAGTCAAACATTGATTTATTGCTGTACAGATCAGATCATCACAAACTTCTCAGTGGTTCCTGCTTTGTATGGATAGCCCAAGTAACTGGGGCACTACTCTCATAAATTATGTCTCTGTACACTTCTCAACCAGTAAAGTATCATTGAATAACACATATACACACCAGAATTACATTAAGTAATATTAAATATCTATGGGATTTCATTAAACTTTATCTTTCCTCATAAATATTATCTTTTAATTTTAATCACAATTCTTGTAGGCCCTAGGTAGAGATCACTGTGTTAGTTGTTAAGAAAGCAAATTATAGCCTAACATAAAAAAAGACAATCAAAGTGAAGGATGCTTTTTCCATTAACCTTCAAGGTAACTTAGCTATGACATGAGATCAATATGTAATGTCTAGAGAGGAGATTTGAGGAAAGAAGGGAGCATGAGGAAAAATTCCACACCTAGGCTCAACCAAAGGTGTGATACAGGGGCCTGTTGGAAAAGAAATAAATGTACAAAAGCACAAGAGTGATGGATCCACGGCCTCTGTATATGTATCAACTGACAGTCACATCTGTACAGATGATAGGCTGCTTCAGAATGCATCCACATAAGATGCAACAACTCAAAGAACTGCAAAACAAGACAGCAAACACAAGAACTGCTGCCACGGTGCCAAGGGAAATGACATATTCCTGGAAAGGCCTGCATGTWCATTGACACATGGCTGGCATCTAGGATTTGCTTTTCTAACTGTGCCTAATGCTGACTAGTCACTCGCAGTGCTGGGCACTGTCTCTTATTATCTACCCTTCCGAGAAAATGCAGCATCACAGCTCCTGCTAAGAAACACATGTGTCTTCTGAAGCTCTAACAGGAGAGGTTCTTTAAAAGTTCACTCCTGACTCTCTGAGTCTGTACCCCATGGCCACCTTCCCACTGCTGACTTTGCTCATATCCTTTTACTGTAAAAGATCATAACTTTAGCTCCGACTAGTCATTCTGTGAAACTTCCTCTTTGCTAATCAATGAGTATTGACTTACATTATTATGAGAATTACCTGATAGAATCAACTTATGGTTTATTTGGGTTCACAATTTTAGAGGACACTGGGCCTGTACGTGAACATAAATGTGAGAATGTGTAGCAATGCAATGCAATGCAATCGATTAATTAATCAATTAATCAATTAATAATGAAGTAAAACTACAAAGAAAGTAGAATATTTCATTCTACTATGAAGAATGAAATATTAAACTCTGTCCTCTGCTTAGAGGGGCCTCTCACAGGTACACACAGACACCGACACCCTACTGGCCAGGGACTAGGAGGCAGTCAGATCCCTGATAGGCAGGCAGGTAGGCAGAGGGGGTACAGATAGATATTAAGCATGGCAAATGTCAGTTTCTCCCCTTGCCTTTTTCTCCAGCCAGTAGCAACGCCCTGCCAGTGGACTTCTGACAAGCTCAAAGCAAGATCAGAACATGCTTACACAACGGTTTTGAGCCTATCAGCTTCCCTGTCTTTATTCAAACTGACCAGTCCTAGATTAGGGGAAGTAGACTCTGAGGACCAGATTCCTGAATATTTGGGCCCTGAGTCCTCCCTCTGCCCTCTGCTTGGCAATGTCTTTTTCTATAGATCTCTCTCTTCTCTCTGTCTCTCTCTGTTTCTCTCTGTCTGTGTGTGTGTGTGTGCATGTATGTCTGTGTGTGCGTCTGTATATTTTATTCTATCACTTTAGCATCRGTAAACCCAAAACCATGGCCACTTCATGACTTCCTGCCAACTCACATCCTAATCTTTCTAACTCCATGAAATCTCCTTCTCCCATTGACCTGATTTTCACTATCTTATTTCTATCCTCATTGCTTATAATACTACACAGACATTTTCTCCCTTTCGATTAATATCTAATAGAAATGTACTGTGGTTAATGGGATAAAGCTAAAGTCTAAACRTGACCTACAGGGTTTCTTTTGCCTTATCTCTGAATGGCCTATAGTTCCAGCTTTTAATTTTTTTCAATTAGCTCCTTTTTATGGGGGTACCAGAAGCGTACATGGCCTGGTTCATTTATCTTCCTGAGCAGCTTCTTGACTAGCACAGGGAGCAGAAGTCCCAAGTTAGTCYGAATAAATAAATGAATGACTGTAGTCACTGTTGTAGATAATGTATCAGATCAAAAGGGTCATAATGGAAAGCTTCTGTTTTGAACTTGAAGTACCCAAGCCAGGTACAGTCATCCATCCTCAACAAGCCAATTAAGAGAACAAAATTAATAGTGGAAAGCATAAAAAGAAAAATTAGTCAATGAGGCCACAATGGGAAGAAAAGAAGAGATCCAGCTAAATCCCCAGTCTAGCTTCATCACTTTCCATCAGGGTCTGGGTTTGAGTCTCATCACATAAAAGGCCTGACAAGTTGTTTGAATTATATGAAAACTCTTTCTGCGATTCAAGTTTCCTGTCTAGCTGAAGTTTTTCCTTCTCCCAGGACAAAACTTCCTGGGCATATTAGTTACTTATTTGTTGCTGGTTAAAAAAAAAAAAAAAAAAAAAAAAAAAAAAAAAAAAAAAAAAAAAACACCATGACCAAGCCAACTTACAGCACAGAGAACTTATTTTGGCATACAATCCTAGACAGAGACAGAGAAGATAATGTCATATCAAAGAAACTTGGCAGCAAGCAGCAGGCATAGAACCAGGAGCAGAAARTTTATAGCTCACATATTCAGATGCAAGAGTAAAGCAGAAAAAGAGAAAGGGGAGTATCCAAGGCTTTTAATATAAAAATCCACCTCAGTGAACACTTCCTCCAGCAAGGTACTATCAGTCAGTCTTCCCAAGAAGCAGTGATAAATATGGACCATGTGTGCAAATGCCTTGAACAAGGGAAATTTCTGATTCAAACCAAAAAACTGGAGAAACCCCCCTTTCTACTGGGTCCTGTTTCTCAATAACCTACAAATTATAATGAGAGATACAAGTGTCTGTTTAGAATATTTTCCTCTCTGACAAACCAGTTATATTTCCACAAAGGTTCTCCTTAAGAAGTGAAGTAAGTAATAAAGGCAGTATCTAGATTCAAGCACCTTCACTAAGTTTCCATGCCATCCTTGCTCATGAAAAAAGCTCAGAAGAAAAAAGATCTTAAAAATAAGYTTAAAGTTATGCAATTCTAACCTCCCTCACTAAAATGACTATTATCATTTTTGACTGGAAATGTTTGTACATAAAGCCTCAGTGTTTCTGAAGAAATGAAACAATACAAGATACTACATTAGATACTGGAGGCAGGAAATAAAGTCTCAGCTAAATACAGGAAGAAACATCTACATCCTCCGAAAGTAGTGCACAACTAGAGAGTAAAAAGACCATCACCCTCTTTCCTCAACATTGGCTCATGACATTTAAATCATGCTTTGCTCAGCTCCCTTTCTCAGTCTCTAACCCCAATTTTCCCTGAGTTATTGCAGCTAATTATACTTCCTTCTGCTTAATCTTAAGAGCAAACAAACCCAAGGTTTAATCCTTAAGCTTGTCCTCAATTTACTTTATCAATTTTCCCTTGATATTCTTTCAAGTTCCATATGTCAGCTGTAATAGTCACATGATTCACTGTCAAATCTGCCTACCTATCTAGCTCTGAGCTCCAAAGTAATATCTTCAAACGTCTCCAAGAGATAGCTAGCTAACCACTCAAGTTTCAATTAAAAAAAATAGGCATACTTTGTCAATAAAATGTTGTTCCTCTTGGACTCCTAACATTGATTAACAGCATATTAGTTGATCCATGCCCAGTCTAAACTCTGCACAGAAATGAAAAGGTAACCATCTTCACTTCATCCACTTGAAACTTTCCCAGAGATAATAAGTTCAGTTCATACAAGGACAGCTAATCAACTGTTCTTCTTTCATATTGATTTTATGAACATATTTATCATACTACCAGACCCACTGTTTTTTCTTTCCMATTACTCTGTCCTCATGRTCTTGTAATGTTACATTAGCCCTCATCTCTTGGCACTCTAAATTGTCTTAGATTTCTATTGCTGTGATAAAATAGCGTGGCCAAAAGCAACTTGGGGCAGATAGGGTATTTCATTTCATTCTTCCAGTTTACAGTCATCATTGAGAGAAGACAGGGCAGCAACACAAGAAGGACAGGTCCTGGAGTAGAGGACACAGAAGAGTGCTGCTTTACTGACTTCATTTCACGTGGCTTGCTCACGTTGCTTTCTTATTCAGCTCAGGACCACCTGTCCAGGTTTTGCATCACATACCATGGTCTGAACCCTTCTACATTAATCATCAATCAAGACAATGCCCTCACAGACTTGCCTATGGGCCAGTGAGAARAAGATATTTTCTCAGTTGAGGTTCCCTTCTCTCTAAAGTCTAGCTTGTGTCAAGTTGAAAAAAAAAAATCTAACCAACACAGAGATCAAGCCTCAAACATATGAGCTTGRGAGACAAAGCCAAACCACAATGGTTTTAATCCTTAGTGTTCATATGGTTGTGTGCCATTTTCTACTTTCACTTGCTGCTGTCACTTGAAAGGGCCCAGTGTTTCCTGAGCTTTTGTGTTTATTCATGAATATCATCAATAGCAATAACTAACATTTGTTGAGTGCTTACTAGATGTCCAGGACTATTTTCAGTACTTTATGTAGACTATTGCACTTAATCCTCAGAAATAAAATAATTTATATATAATTATATTTATTTATTTATTTATTTATTTATTTATGTATTTATTTATAATTTCCATACTGTGAAGTATGGAGATTTGGTATAGCAATCATGGATGATAAACTAAGACTTAGAGTTATAAATATATATATATACATATATATACATGTATATACATGGTTTTCTTATAAAATTTGACATTATATTCAGTTTTATATAGTATATTTTTCTTTCAATTCTTGTCATCCATAGCTTAAGCCACAAAACAGTTATATGCCTTTCTATTTTTTTTCAGCTTCAWGATTTTACCTCTGTCAAAATTCTTAACTTCCGATGATTACACCTKTMGCTMYTT
>BDUI01014685.1:19245-33503 GCA_002335545.1 Apodemus speciosus
GCTATTGTGAAGGGTGTCATTTCCCTAATTTCTTTCTCAGCCTGCTTATCCTTTGAGTATAGCAAGGCTACTGATTTGCTTGAGTTGATTTTATAACCAGCCACTTTGCCGAAGGGAGTATAGTCCAACTATACTCCCTTCTTGATATTATTCCATCCATAGACTCACTCACCTGTAATTGGTAATAGGCTGCAGAAAACTCTGCACAACTCATTTTTGCCTTCATCGAACAGCAACTCTACTAAAAACTCACAAATTGGTTCTACATTTTAAATCAATGCTTATTATAGGCAGGTCTTATAGAAAAGAATACACTGAAATTATTATAATATAACTCATTAATATTTTGTGGAACTTTTGCTTCATTCTATGCATGCATGTGTATTTACATATGATCTTATAAATAATGCAAATCACAGAGTTGAATGCTTGTTTCCCATGGTACACTGTGAAAAAAAATGTCCAAGATATTATTGTTCAGCTAGTTAGAATTGTTACTTACCTTCCTCTAAAGCCAAATGGAGCCAATAGGCACCTACCCATTACCTAAACTTGCTGCAAACCTTCCTCTCAACATTCAGACATATATGTGTGTGAASTATATGACAATCATGGAAGGGATTAGACAGACATGCTACCAAACATTACCAAAAAMATAGTGATATTTTATCAAATAATAGAGAGATAGAAATTGAGAAAAATAGTGAGTCAATAATACCATTTTTAATCATAAATAAAACACATATTCCTATGGACAGTGCATGTTTTGTATKGTAATGCACAGATAACCTCCACCACTGGAGTGATGCCTGCAATGAGCATCCTTAAGGTTCCAYATTTAGCTTTGTAAAGAGTAACATCTCGTCATTGTGACTTCACCTCCTAAGAGTCCATAATTCCTGCACTGAAAGTTTTAGGCAGGTGTTATTTCTTACACTGTTTCAGTGTCATCTGTAACATCATTTCCAAATTCATGATGATGAACTTGCAAGTATCTATAGACACCTTGTAAGTTAAGCTAATACAAACTTTGATCTGAAGTACACAGAAGGKACAGACATGCTTCTTTATAGACTATCCACAACTGTACCTCCTGACAGTAGTGAGCTTGCCATAAATACTTGATGAAAAGACCCTATTGCTGAAGACACTACATACACTGGTCACAGGACATGGAGAGATTAAGTCACTACTTCCCATGAAGCTTCCTGCCTGTTGGGTAGCTCTCATGATATTAGAAAGTGCAACAGACTTATCAGTATTGAATTCTGAAAAATACAATAATGACCAGCATGATAAGATATGAAGGCCAAAGCTTCCCTGGATCTATGAGCAGCATTTTCATCCATGCAGGCCAGGTCACACTCTTCAGAGCTCAGATGTGCACCTCTTCATGAAATCCAGCCAGAGTTCTTCCTTGATTTCTGAAGTGCAGATGAGGGATTTCATTCTCATCTACTTTCTTGTGCTATGATCTGTGTRTCTAGAGCATTCTCACTTAGATCCTGAAGATGACAATGAGCCAGATTCAGTAAACATGGAAAACTCCTTCTAATTTATCTTGTGAAAACACAAGCTTTCTGATGACTCTGAGAAATAGCCTCCCAAAGATGCTGCCTTTTCTCAGACTCTCTGGGGTATTTCTCAATAACAGTCTGATAAAGACAAGTAGCCCATGGAGAAGTCAATGCTGGAATATCCAAACTTAGCACTGGCTTCATCATCTTGCCCTCATCCTGTTCATGAGTTCAGGCTGCATGTACCCACTGCTAAGTGAAAATTTGGAACTGTACCATGGCCAGGTATTCCATAATTCCACTTCCAAGGACCAAAATTTGAATTTCCAAGTCTGATAGATTATAGATGGCTCCTTTTTAAAATATTTCTTTACTTTTACTTTTATTTTATATGTACAGGTGGATTTTTTATTGAAAACAGTTTGGGGGAGTGGTCACACAATCTATCCTAACCATGGTTTCCCCAKCCTCTACTACTCCTCATTTTCCTCCACCTCCCCTCCCATCTGTATCCATCCCCTTTCTGTCTCCCTTTAGAAAACAAACAGACATTTAAGAAAAAAATAATAAAATGAAAATACAATAAAAACAAAAGCAAACACATCAGAATAGGACAAACCAAACAAGAGGAGAAACAAGGCCAAGAAAAAGCACARGAAACAGAGACACAGAGACTCACTCATTGACAGGCTCAGGAATCCCCTTAAACCATAATGAARGGAGAATAGAGAATGATTCAGCAGGGCTGTTAAGAGGAAGAGAAGGAAACACAGAGGAAAAGTAGGAAGGAGGAAAAATAAGAAAGGAATAATTGGTGGACTGTTTGGTAATAGAGAAAAAGTGTGGGGCATAGATCATTAAAGCAGAAAAAAAGTGTACCTCATAGGAGAAAATTGATGCTGGAAAATTCTCAGAAGCTTTCTCAATGCTTTAGAAGATTCTCTAAAGGTTCACCTTCACCAAAATTAGTKAGTAACAGCTTATTCCAGACCTACTGTTACAGTTATCTCAGGCCTACCTGTCTCATCCCAGGACATAACACTCTCCCACTGCAACAGCTTCATCACCCAGGGACATTAGATGTAGGTATAAAAGTGATCACACTAAGCAGGACTTAGAAGAATTAGAATTTTAACATTAGTTCCTTCTCTCAGAATAGCATGGAGATGCAAATCTGTTGGGCAAATAAAATGCATATAAAAAACCATGTGTTTAGGGCTTAGGGAACATTATGGAGCAGAAATTGGGAGAAATGGCAGAAGACAGAGCCACTGTGATTAAATACATTTTCCAAAGTCTTTTCACCACATCTGTATCCTTGAGCAAGTAAGAGATGATTAGAGAAGAGACAAACTTGTTCATTGTAACAACACCGTACACTAGACTGGGAAATATGGGCAAGTTCATTCATCATTTTATTTTATATTATATTATTTAGTGTGTATGTGCATAGCACATGTGTGAAAGTCAGAGGACAATTGTGGGAGTCAATTCTTTTTCTCCTTTGTTAGTTCAAGGGGCCAAAGTCAGCTCACTAAGCTTGGCAGTAAGTGTCCTTTCACACTGAGCCCATCCTTTTAACTTAAATGCATATTTGTGATTATATTTAAACTGTGGTTTTCATAAGCAAGAAAGTCAGACTTAATTTTTTTCTAATTGAGGAATGAATTATATATGGAAACCATGCACAAACACACATATACATCCACAATTCAGAAACAGAGTTGAACTCGGATGATTGCTGACATCTGCATTGCAGAACACTGGGAGCAAATATGGAAATGCTTTGTTTGTCAAGGAGCCTCATTGAGGGGCTTAAGCCTTTAAAGATAATTCAGGATTATAGAAATACTAGTAAATGGGGTGGGTGGAATGATCTTAACCACTTTACCAAGCTATTCAGGTAATATAAGAACACCTTTACAACATTCTCAAATATCAGCTCTCCTGCTCTGAGTGAGAAAGATGATTTCAAGGACAAGGAACATTATTTACTTTCCAGCCAGCCTCCACTTAAACTTCATTTTTCTTTCAGGTTTACTCTGTATTTAGCCAAAATCTGTTCTCTTGTAAATTTGCTATGAATCTTAGCTTTATTTTATTAATTAAATGTGGGGTTTTGATAGTTTCATATGCATCTATAATTAATTCTGGTCACTCTTACCTCCCACCCTCTCTCATCCCCTTCCAATTCTCTCCCTCTGGTGAAAATCTGGATATCGACAAGTACCTTAGTTACATTTCTATTGCTGTGATAAGACACCATGACCAAGGCAATTTATAGAAGAAAGAGTTTATTGATATTTACAGTTTCAAAAGGGTAGTTTAATCCTTGGATAGCATGGTGAGAAACAAGACAGGAGGTAGGAAGGCACAGCAATGGAGCAAAGCTTAGCTGTGAGGCAGAGAAAGAGCTAATTGGGAGTGGGCATGGGCTTTTGATCCCTCACAGCCTGTACCAAGTGATTCACCTCTTCCAAGAAGGTCATACCTACTGAATACTTCCTGATCATTTCCACCACCTGGGGACTTAGCAGTCAAATATAGAAGGCTATTCTCATTCAAACCACCACATCAAGGAATCCAATCAACCAAAGACTAATGAAATTGTATAAAAAGTAGAACCCTAGCTGGGCAGTGGTGGCTCATGCCTTTAATCCCAGCACTTGGGAGGCAGAGGCAGGTGGATTTCTGAGTTCGAGGCCAGCCTGGTCTATAGAGTTCCAGGASAGCCAGGGTGACACAGAGAAACCCTGTCTTGAAAACAAACAAACAAACAAACAAAGTAGAACCCTTACTTACTGTTAGTAGGAATGTAAACATGTACAGTCACTGTGCAAAGCATTGTGGGAGTTCTTCACAAATCAAGAAATAAAATTGCCATGTGACCAAGCACTACCACTCTTGACATATTCTTCAGAGTGTCTGTATGTTACCGCAGAGATAATTATTCATCCATGTTCACTGCCATTCCAGTCATAATAGCTAAGAAATGGAATCAGGCTTACAATCCTCAACTGATAAATAGACAATGAAAATGACTGGTGCATACACAATGGGACTCTACTCAGCTGCAAATAAAAATTAAATTCTGAATTTTGCAGATAAATGGGTTGAGCTGGAAAAAAATGATAATTAGTTGTGTAACCCAGACTAAGAAAGCAAATGCTACATGTTCTCTCTCACAAGCACATCATCTGAACTTCCATTTTCTAGTTTTATGTATTTTAACTTAAGTACCTATAGAATTAAAAAAAAAAAACTAAAAACAGAGCATTGGGAAGGATGGCTTAAGAGAGGAGGGAAAGTATAACATGCGTAATGTGAAAGCTGAGAAGGTAAGTAGTAGAGGCATCATCCCTAGTAATTAGGTAAGTGAAAATCAAAACAACTTTAAGGTTTCATCTTACCCCAGTGGCAATTCAGCATTGATATTTGTACTGGCTGGTTTTGTGTATCAACTTGACACAGGCTGGAGTTATCACAGAGACAGGTCCTTCACGTGAGGAAATGCCTCCATGAGATCCAGCTGTGGGGCATCTTCTCAATTAGTGATCAAGTGGGGAGGGCCCCATGTGGGTGGTGCCATCCCTGGGCTGGTAGTCTTGGGTTCTATAAGAGAGCGGGCTGAGCAAGCCAGGGGAAGCAAGCCAGTAAGAAACATCCCTCCATGGCCTCTGCATCAGGTCCTCCTTCCTGACTTCCTGTGGTGATAAACAGCAATGTGGAAATGTAAGCTGAATAAATCCTTGCCTCCCCAACTTGCTTCTTGGTTATGATGTTTGTGCAGGAATAGAAACCCCAACTAAGACAATACTGATTTATCCCAGGCCAAGCTTCATAACGAAATACTTTATAAATATTAATGACACATAGACAGGACTGTTTGCATATATGTAAAGTTACATTTGGTTTAATGTACTTCCCAATAGTATATTGAATATTTTAATTTTTTAATGAGGGTTCTACATCTTCATTTTCCACTGAGCTCACAAACTATGTAGTCAGTGCCATATTTTAACATATATAAAGGGAGAGATGTGGAGCGGAGTTCTTCCTAAGTACCATATCACAGTGTGCAGCCAGGCATTTGATTCCCTTCTAAATATTTTAAATGAATAAATTTCCATCTAATGTTCAGTCTTAACAATAATCTTCTGATAAAATGTTTCACAGACTGTTGAGCACCACTAAGACTATCCGTTTTTGAAATTTTAACAGTAGTATGAAATATTCCATTTTAGTTTCATAAAGGAAAAATGTGCATGTGAGACAAAATGAAAGAGAAGAAAACATACAAAGATTCTTGAGAGGAAATAAATGGTTCTAAAGTCAGATGACTGTATCAGAATGATCCTAGCCTAAGAGGCAGACAAGAAAACTGCATTAGTGTGCTTTTCATTTCCTCTGTGCTTCATCCCATGAGAATACTTGGGAAATTTTTACAGTGTAAGGGCTTCCCATTGACTTTAGTAATTCTCTACCACTATAAAGTTGTTGAGCTGTGTGTGTGTGTGTGTGTGTGTGTGTGTTCAAAAGTTCAAAAAAAGTCAGTTTTTTTGCTTTCAATTCCAGAGGCTCTGAAGCTACTTTAAGGTTCCAAGTGGTGTTTTTCCTACTGGAAGTTCATCTTCATTTCTGCTGGTAGGTTCAGATAACTGGTTCTGTAAAGGAGACCTGAAAATAATTATGTCAGTGAATATGAGTCAAATTATTCTTTACTTTTTCAGATTTCTGTATTAACACTTTATTTTTCTAGCTCCAAAAATGTGGGTTAACAGTGTATAGTTATATCAATATGGTACAGCATTTTCTAAAGAGTCCCCTCCTAGTTATCAATTATTACTAAAGAGGTAATATATTTGCAATTTCTGCATCATAAGTGCTAAATAAGTAATTTCTATAATGAAATTACATTGTCAAAGACCAAATATACAAAGACTGATGTTTCTTCTATAAGCATGTTGTCCTAGTTATTGGAAAAATCTCTTTGCTCTTTACATAATTTTTATTCTGAATCTCATTTGCCATTAAAACTCAGATATGATTCTGCAAGTTCTAATGTGCTGCTATCAGAAATAATGATTTCGGTAACACACATAATCATTATTAGTTTATCTTGCAAGGTGGTGTTCATCTGTTCACTGAAGACCAGCCAATTGATGAAAGCAAGTCCGAGATTTAGAGACTGGATGTTTATCACAGCCTCACTTCCTTGTGATCTTAGGTGAGCTATGCATATCTATTAACTTCTTTTCTATTTTTCTTTACAGGGATAATACCTAACTTGCTTTAAATATTAGATATACTTTCAGGATGGTATTATGTTATGGTACAAATTAAAGGTATCGCTTATATTATTAATAGAATCACCTTTATTCCACTATTTTAGTGATTTCACTCTTAACACCTTCTTTCTAGAATTTAGTCATTTAATCTTCTCTTTCCAAAGTTATGTTCTCTATTTGAATTTTCCTATGAATGAAATACTAAAAGTCAAATTCTGCTTTATCTTTCCTCTAAAAAGATAATAAATGATGGATGATTCTGCTTGACTTAGTTTGGGAAAGGATGTTTTCCTTCAAGAGCCAACAAATTATTTTCAAGTTCACTCCATATATCTTGGTATATGACACCAACTATTTGGTCACCTTGGATATTGACAATGGCTACCTTAAGACTTTGATGTCAGCAGAAATTTAGAATGTGAGTAGAAATAAACATTATGATGCCAATTAAAACTGTCTTGGAGTAAATCTAAGTATATGAAAGATTTGCACAGTGAAAACTTTAGAACACTAAGGGAATAAATTGAAGAATATACCAGGAGATAGAAAGACCTCCCATACCACTGGATCAGTGGGATTAATATTGTACAAATAGTCATCCTACMAAAAAAGTCAATCTGATATCCATCAAAAATCCAGAACATTCTGTTACTGAAATTGAAAAACACCTTAAGTTTAATATTGAAACACAAAAGACTCAGGGTAGCAAAAACAATCCTATAAAATAAAATTATAGGGGATGTAACCATCTCAGATTTCAAGTATTCTTAAGACACAACAGTCAGAAGAGATTCAACACACTGCTATCAAGGGTTAAATCGAACTAATAAAATTGGAAGAGTTAAATTGAAATGTAGAGGGGAGGTCATAATAGAAGAGGAAAATGCGGAGGGATAACTTACAATAAGGACATTTCAAAAACGTCGTATGGAAAACTACTCCTGTAGAATCTGCGTGTGCATATACACATACAGAGATACAGACACTCATATATAAATAGTTAAAATGGGGTGCATTGTAACTGAACAATTCCCCTCATAGACACTAGAGACTAACAAGTCCAGTGCCAGGAATAGGTTATTTCTTTTGTAATTGTTAACCAATGAGGTCCCATAGAAGCTATTGCCATTTCTCTTGGTCACCCTCCAGAACTTGATTCTAAGTCACTGTTGCCACGTTGTCATAGAGCATGAAGGAATGAAGTTGATATTGACCTGAGACTTTCATCCCTACTGATTAGCTTTCATATTGCGGAAGGTTCTACACATACTACCAGAAAAGAAAAATAATCATCACTCAAACCCAGCTGCGAGCGCTGCAAGGTACAATAATGAATGGCCGAGCAAAACAAGCCCACTAGTATAATAATAACACAAACACTCTAGGTATAACCAACCACTTTTTGACTGGATTTAAGTCCTGCTTTACAGGATGCAACCCGTACCTGGTACCATTATCGGGCCAAGAACCTATAACAAAACAGGTCATAGCCCTAAAGGGGAGCACAATACCATTTTGCCTTTAAATGGACATAGAATTAAACTGACTCCTAATGACTTACCATTATGCCCATAGATTAGTGCATTGGTCAACTGCTGTGAATTCATACATCTGCCCTGCTATGTCCAGAAGATACTGTTTCCTTGTAGTCCTCCACCACCCAAGCTCTTGCATTCTTTTTACCATCTCTTCTGTGATGGTCTCTAGTCTTAGAAGGAATATATANAGAGAGAGAGAGAGAGAGAGAGAGAGAGAGAGAGAGCTGAGAATTCTGCAATCTTTTTTACTCTCTATGCCTTAACCAATTGTCAGTTTCTGTCCTACTGTTGAGTTCCGTAGCTATCTGCAGCTACCGCGGACTGGTTCCTGCAAGAGAAAACTTATGGGTTGGATGGGGAAAGCGGCGCAAAAGAATTGGGTCAAGGAGACACTGCCTTTCAAGACCCGAATTTTAATAAATATAAGCCAATATATAGCCTGGAAGATTTCCCTCCTCCCCCCAGGCAGGGGGTGGAGTCTTGGGATCTTGCTGGCTCTCGATCTCAGCAGGTGGTTGGCTCCGGGATGCTTCCTCAGCTTCCAGGTGAGGCTGGTTTGTAACAAAGGCCAGGAAATTCAAGGGCTGAGCAGGGCCAAGGCCTCCTGCTCGAGTGCTGAGGTAGGGGGAGGGACATCCTACTACAAAAAGAAGCTTCATTGATGAGAGTTTTCTTCCCCAAGACTGGTAGCTTTTCATATAACTCAAGTTCCCTCCAAATTTATTGATCAGCCACCTGACAAACATAATCCTTAATTAAATCCTGCTRAAAACATTGAGACTTAAACAGCAGTGGCTGAATATCTGATAGGCTTGTAGCATCTTCGGTCATTTATGGGATTAATTCTCTAAGTCGGCTTTGTTTAAGTGTGACAAAGTGTTTGACATTAAAAAAAAAAAAAACTTAAGAATTAAAAAAGACGTTTTGGGCCCAGTCTCTGAATGTTTCAGCTCATGCTGTCCAACTCTGTGTTGCCAGAACTAAAATGAGTCAGAAGGGAACCCAGCTGTATATTTCATGGTGATGAGAAAACAGGAGGAATCAGAAAGCCTTCATCCAGCAACTGCTGAAAACAATACAGAGAGACCCACAGCCAGACACTGTCAGAGCTCGAGGAATCCTATAGAAGAGGGGAAAGAAAGATTGTAGAAGTCAGAGGGCTCAAGGACACCACAAGAAAAGCCACAGAATCAACAAACTGGACTCATAGGGCCTTACTGAGACCGAACCAACAATCAGGGAGCTTACATGTATCTAGCCTAGGTTCCRTGTATGTATGTTACAGTTGTATAACTTGGTGTTTTGATGGGACTCCTCACAGAGGAAGTGGAGGCCATTTCTGATATTTTTTCAGGCTTTTGGGACCCTTGTCCTCCTACTGGGTTGCCTTGTCCAGCCACAATAACAGGGGAGGTGCCTAACCTTACTGTAACTTGATATATCATGTTTAGTTGATACCGTTAGGAGGTCTGCCATTTTCTTAAGGAAAATGGAGGAGGAGTGGATGGAGAGGGATAACATGAGGAGGGACAGAGAAAGTAGGGGCAGAGGGAGGGAAGGAAGGAGGGGAAACTGGGGTCGAGATGTAGTATATGAGAGAATAAATTAATAAGAAAGAAAGAAAGAAAGAGAGAGAGAGGAAAGAAGGAAGGAAGGAAGAGAGAAAGAAAGAAAAGAAAGAACAGAAAAGGAGAGGAGAGGAGAGAAGAAGGGAGGTGAGGGGAGGAGAGAGGAGAGGAGAAGAGAAGAGAAGAGAAGAGAAGAGAAGAGAAGAGAAGAGAAGAGAAGAGAAGAGAAGAGAAGAGAAGAGAAAAATAATTCAGAGAGACAAAGAACAGCATGAGAGAAAACAGTCTCCAGGAACCAACTTTCTCTAACTAGGCCTCAACTCCAAAAGTTCCCACACCCTCCCCCAGTAACACTGTCTAATTCTCAGTCAACAGCAGCAGGTTAGCCCATTGACTAGGTCAGAGATCCAATGATCCAACCACCTCTTGCTAATCAAGGTCCGTATCCTGCATATATTGAAGGGACACTTCATACCCAAAACATAATTCTCAGTTAAAATGCTATATCAGCTGCTTATTACCCCAGAGTCTGGGAAAGGTCACATGAAAGTGTCTGTCATATTTGTCTAGAAAGAGAAGGTGATTACAATGGCATTTCAACGGGGAGCTTTGAAGGTTAAAACAGAATATGTTAAAAACTCTATACATTCATCATTACATTTTCTAACTACTCCAGAGTTTTGAACACTAGCTAGTAAATATTAGAATTGTCATATCAGCTATTGTAAGGTTTAGGTAGCTGGGCAGTGTTGGTGCACACCTTTGGCCACTCTGTTTGGGAACATTCTCGTCTTTTGGCCTTGTCTTCTGAAAGTAGAAGCCAATATCGTTAGCTCTGAGTACATACTATGTGCTAACTTTTGGCCCAGGCTTCCTCCTTGGTCCAAAGGGGCAAGCTCAGTTTGGGCAGTATGATCTAGGGATGAACCCTGAAGTAGTGTGCATAGAATCTTGCTGGAAAAATCCAGCAATGTAAATTCCACTAAAATAATCTCCTAAACTAATATACCATTTTGGCAGAACTGCTGAAGAGGTTTTTGTTATTAGCAACCAAGAAACTGACTTCAGCAGTATCCATTCATGAATGTGAAATGAAACACAGTTCTAAAAAAGTATGCATCTACATTGACCCTCTGTGTAGACTTCACCCAGTTAAAAACAACAGCGTAAAACCAGTAACTTTTACTGAGTTCTTGCTGCAAGACAGAAACATGAGAGAATGAAAGTTAGTAATCATGTCAGTTTTATAAATAGCTAGTAAATATTAGAATTNACACATTGTACTCAGTGGAAGGACATGGCCGGCCCAGCCAACCCCATTCATCCTGCGCGTACTTAAAAACGAAGAAGGGCAGAAACGTATTTGAGCAAATCACACCCAGGCCTCTGCTGTGGTCAGTGTTAAAACCAGGTACTCAAGAGGTAGCGTTGCTCTGTAATGAGGTAACTGAACAGCCAGAGGAGGGAACACTGACTGTAACGGCCGGATAGAAGGACAAACAACTCAGCTGACTGCCTATGTGTCACTGCTTGAAGAAACGCCAGGACGGAGCAGAAGGGACCATGGTGAAGTAGACTGCCTGCTGTGTGCACAGCCCCACTGTGTGCACAGCCCCACTATGTGCACAGCTTTCYCTGGACCTGTTAGTTAGCTCAAGGTCTTTCCTATAAGACATGGTGAGCACTGGTTGCTTTGGTTTTGACTGTTGAGTACTCCCCCTTGCTCAGGGAATGTTATTCCTTTTGACCAAGGACAGTTTCAGGAAATCCTTTCCCAGGATGATGAGACCTGCAGTTAGCAAAATCAGACCAGTTAAATCAGTCATGGCAAGGGGCTGCATGTCAGATATCAAAGCTAAATAATCCCAAAGTGGGATTCTCCAATCACTGAACAGGCTCCAGGGCAATTCCATTGTGCTAGGAACAGTAATTAGCCCTGGAGACTAGAAGAATCGATTTGAGAACCATGCATTTTATCCTCTCAAATGCAAGCAGGTGGAAGCCAATGAAAGGAAGGAAAAAGAAAACAGATTTCTATTTTGGCATCTGAGAAAAGGAAAATAACAGGAACCAATACGTTCTTGTTTTAAAGTTACCAATTCTTAGCTATTTATAAGCAGCATTTGGATCATCACTAGTTCTCCAACATTCAGCTTAGTTACCTAGAGAGGTCTTTAAATGGCTGGGATCCCAGGCCCAGCTCCTGACAAAGGCCAGGGCAACAGTACTCCTCTAATTTGAATTGAGAGTGAACTTTTGAAATATTTGGGCAGAAACAGATAAGCAACAGGAAGTCATTATAGATATTTAATACATGCAAGCAAAATGTTTTTAAAGGATCTTTAAGGAAGCAGCCTGTCAGTTCTTTCAAATTTAATCTATGCCAAATCCCCTAGAGACTTAACTTCTTAAAAATGAATATTCTCTGTCAGTAGGACTAGACACACTTCAACCAGCCCTTCCTGAATTAGCTCTTCACCCCATGCTGCACAGAGAACAGCTAAGTCTGTGGCTCTGGTTCTTAGAGTCCTTGGTAGCACACAACCCTTGCCCTATTAAGTCAGCATCTTTTCCTGGAGCCAAATGTCAGCTTCACTCTAGATGAGGTTGTGAGCCAGAATGAAGGGAGCCCTCACCTGAAAGGGTAAGTCCCACTCAGGTCTAACTTAAGGAAATTCATCCCGCCTACTCCCACCACAGCCCTCCAGCCTCTGCAGCCAAGTGTGTAAAAGAAGAGTACTGGATGATACTAACATCTGTTCTCATTCCTTGGTTTAAAATCCTCAGAGCCCAAGGTGTAAAAGAGGGCCAAACCCACTTAGTGGCCTTTTCTACCTTTGCAGGTTATTGGGAGTTATATTGTAAATTATCACTGTGTGTGCTTTAAATATTTGAGTATATTTGCTATAAAGCAGGCATGCCCTTACTATACATCAACTATATATATTACTATTTAGACACAWAGTCACGCCCTAAAAGGGGAAGTATGTTTGTATGTGAGGGGTTGATAAAAAACGTGRTTGTACACAGACTGAACATTACACTTTATTTTTAAAATATTGCATGGCTGGCATAAACAATCATGGCCTACAGATGCGTGCTAGCCAGTGCAAACTGAGCACGTTTGCCAGGCGGGAGGGAGGAACCTGTGCTTTAAAATCTGTTTGGACTGCATGTTCTTTTCCTTTTTAGCAGAGTGGGAGCCAAAAGAATTGAATTACAGGGTAGAATACAAAATGCCTCCTTTAAAGAAATAAATGTGCGAAAGAAACTATGTAGGCAGCTCTCTCAGGCATAGGAATCCCCTGGGGCTTGTGTAAATGCGTATTAGTATGTCTCCAACAACACTCCAGATGTTCCTATAGAGGAAAGAAAGAAGCTCAGAAGAAGCTCCACTCCCAAGAACTCTAACACGCCCAGGATCACAGGATCACAGGAGCTTGGTCACACCAGGATCTCAGGGTTCTAGAAGCAACTTGACTCCCAGGAGCTCAGTCACACCCAGGATCTCAGGATCACAGGATCCCACAATCACAGGATCAGAGACAGCTTGACTCTACTCTGAGGAGTTCTAACACAATCAGGATCACAGGAAGGTCAGGCTCCAGTCATATATAGTGAGGGCAGGTAGCACTAGAGATAACCAGATGGCAGGAGGCAAGTGTAAGAACATAAGCAACAGAATCCAAGGTTACTTGGCAACATCAGAATCCAATTCTTCCACCATAGCAAGTCCTGGATACCCCAACACACCAGAAAAGCAAGATTTGAACCTAAAAATAACTTCTCATGATGATGATAGAGAACTTTAAGAAGGATATAAATAACTCCCTTAAAGAAATACTGGAGAGCACTACCTTAAAGAAATAGAGGAAAACACAGGTAAACAGCTAGAAGCCCTTAAAGAGGAAACACAAAAATCCCTTAAAGAATTACATGAAAGCACAAACAGGTGAATAAAATGAACAAAATCATYCAGGATCTAAAAATGGAACTAGAAACAATAAAGAAATCACAAAGTGAGACAACCATGGAGCTAGAAAACCTAGGAAAGAGATCAGGAGTCATAGATGCAAGCATCACCAACAGAATACAAGAGATAGAAAAGAGAATCTCAGGAGCAGAAGATACCATAGAAAATACTGACACAACAGTCAAAGAAAAAGCAAAAAGCAAAAAGCTCCTAACCCAAAACATCCAGGAAATCCAGGACAAAATGAGAAGATCAAACCTAAAGATAATAGGTATAGAAGAGAGTAAAGATTCCCAACTTAAAGGGCCAGTAAATATCTTCAACAAAATTATAGAAGAAAACTTCCCTAACCTAAAGAAAGAGGTGCCCATGAA
>BDUI01014686.1:50047-60601 GCA_002335545.1 Apodemus speciosus
CAGTCTGTTCTCAAACTGACGGTTATCTTCCTGGCTCAGCTCTGTAATTTCTTGGATTATAGGAATACATGCACAGACAGCTTTGAGTGAGTGTGTGCCTCTGCACGGGCATGTGAGTGTGCATACCCATTTTACTGATTGAACCCAGGGCCTTGTGCATGCTAGGTAAGCACTTGACAGTACATCCTAGAATTCAATTTTTACACTCTTTCTCTGCCTCAGGTATTTTCTTATTCAATAGGAATATTATTTACTCCAGGTAAGTTTATTTTTCCATACTCTTGAGTTTATTACTTCATATGTTTTTATTGAGAAAGCAAAGGTGCTATGACAAATGAACCAAACTGATCCAAGATGGCCTTGATCTTCATCCCTACCTCTTACTCCAACAAGGACATCCTCTTCATTCTTGGAAGCTAAATGTTCTCATGCTCCGAGCATCTCTCCTCCTCAGCTTTCCTAAGATTTTAAATTTGATAWCTGTTTTTCTGCCACCATAAATTTTTCCGGGTCAGCTGGGACTTTCCCCTCAGTATTTGTCCTTTGGTGTTCCTTAAGCAAAAGTTCCTCAGTGAACCACTTCCCTAACTGTCCCTATAGCATTTAATCTCTTGGTACACAGTTTTCCCATCACTATGCCGTCTCTACTTCCTAATTTCAAGAAACTCACCAACTCATTGCAATCCACCTTTCCTCCTCAATTTACCACTGAAAATCATAAAACCCAATGGGGTTTGTAAGATTTCTGTTGCTGCTGCTTGCTAGTTTTATTCTAATTTGGCCTGATAAGGCRCAAGTCTCCCTAATCCTCTAGGTTTAGATTTATGAAAGCTTACAGTGWGGCCTGTGGTGTGATTAATTTTACAAGTGCCATTGAGGATGGATATTTTGTAGATGTCTATTAAATCTCATTGATTTATTGGATAATGCATATTTTAATATTTTTGTTTATTTATATGTATTCATTTATATATGTATGTATGTATGTACATATTTATTTATTTTTGCTGAATTTCATATGGAGGACTATTTAAAAATGACAGTGTGGTTTATGACATTTCATGACCTTTAGTCTTTGTTATATGACATTGGAGCCCCAAGAATCAGTATATACATATTGGCTATTTTTATACACGTCTAATATACTAC
This sequence comes from Apodemus speciosus, assembly GCA_002335545.1. NCBI lineage: Eukaryota > Metazoa > Chordata > Mammalia > Rodentia > Muridae > Apodemus > Apodemus speciosus. The sequence goes on from BDUI01014686.1 coordinate 51,197, forward strand.
TGTCTTTAATAATATGTAGTGGCCTTCTTTATGACTTTTGACTAGCTTATTTTATGTATACTGCATTGCTATGAACAACACTAAATCAGCTTTGCTCAGTAGGTTGATTTCTATTCTTTGTCTATCAATTTGGGTTTGGCTGTGACATGTTTCTTAGAGACAGTAGAAGATCACACTTACCATTTTTAATCCAGGCAGTCTACATCTTTTTTTTTTTTATCATAGGAGGCCATTTTCATTTAAGGTTATTATGGAGCACTGTGTTCTGCTTCCGATGCTTGTGTTGATTGTTCTGCTTTGTTGAATTATTAACCCTTCTTTTCTTTGTCTGATGTTAGTACCCGGAGTTTGCTGCGTTGCTGTACTGGTCATGGTGGACTACCCTCTACCTCTTTGAACATCTGTTTTTGTAAGTATACTCTTTCTTGTGGATGATATCATCCTTTTTCTTCTTATATACAATTCTTGTAAGCATTTTCTTCTGTGCTGGCTTGGTCATCAAGAATTGCCTTCATTTGTGCTTGTCTTGAGATATTCTTGTTTCTCAATCAATTTGAAGCAATAGCYTTGCAGTATCTATCAGTCTTGGTGATTATTTAGGTTCCAGATCTTGAAATATCATTCCATGCTTTCATGGGCTTTAAGAYTGCTGATAAAAAAACAACATGATATTTGTATTTTTATGTGTGAGTCATTATTTTTCCCTTATAACTTTTAATATTGTTTCTTCTTGACACGATATATCATGAACAAGTTCTTTTGGTCAATCCGACTTTAGGTTCTAACACCCATACATTCCTCCAGATGTGGGGAATCTTGTGCTATAATTTCTCTAAATACATTGCTTATATCTTCAGACTTTAATCTCAGCCTCTTCGTTCCCCTCAAAGATTCTTAGATTTGCTGACTTGAATGTATCCCTACTTTTAGAGCCCATCTTATCCTAGTCAGAATGACAATTGTTAAGAAAACAAATATCMGTAAATGCTGATCGGGATGTGGGCATAGAGGAACATTTATTCACCACTAATAAAACTATACTGGTAGAACTACTATGAAAGTCAGTAGAGAGTTGTTTGTTTGTTTATCTTACTTATTAGAAATAGGAATAGCATATGACTCAGTAWACAACTCCTGAACATAAATCCAAAGGAGATCATATCCTATTGTAGAGATATTTGCCCATTCATATAATTGCTGGACTATTCATAATAGTAAGGAAATGAAACCAGCCTAAATGTCATCAATGAATGAATGGATGATGAAAATGTGCTACATGTGCACAATGGAACTTTATTCAGCTGTAAAGAAAAATGAAATCATGAAATTTTCAGGAAATGGATGGGTCTGGAAATTATTAAATTAATTTGACGTAACTCAGACTCAGAAAGATAAATACCACATGTTCTCTCTCATAAAAGGATCCTATATTTAATTTTTATATACACCAGAGAGGAACAGGTCATGAAAATAGAAGAGGGACAATAGCAGGAGGAAAGAGACCTCAAGGAATAGGGGAGGGAGTAGCAGAAGAGAGTTATGGGACACATGTGACATGAAAGTGGAAAAGGGGTCACTGTGGGGTGGAGAATGTTATAGGGGTCAGGTTGCAGGGCCATRACTGAGCAGCAGGAGGAGGACTATCAACAAAACAAAATATGAACCAAAAAACCATGATGAAACCSAACGATTGATTGCTAACTAGAAAAAAACAGAAGAATAATTTTTCTCATCTTCTGACTTTAAGCAGTATCCTGCAAGCTAATTATTTCCCTCTGTCTCTTTACACAGGCCTTGTCTCTTGCTGTTGTATGCTATATTTGTCATATTTACTTTTCAGATCTCACTTCTATTCTTCATTCTTCTTGACCAGAAGATTTTCATCCACTCATTACTAATAAATGGATTCTATACAGTTAAACTAGGGATCCCTTCTCCACTTGCTTCCTATGCCATATCCAATCCCCTGGTCATAAAGACTGATAACACTCAAATTCTTTTTATAAATTTTCAAGTTCACTTTTTATGTGCTACATTTGAATAACAAAATATTTATTCAATCTTTTTGTAAATGTCTCTTAGGCAATAGAATATACTTTTTTCTCATACCAACCAATGCTATTACCATTTTCTCAGCTGTCTGATTTCTAATTATTCTTTTATTTATTRTATACATTTTACCATTTATTCTGTTATGCCCCAAACAGAATTTACTATTATCAATTATTAGGCTTTTGAGACAGGTCTTGCTGTGTAGCCCAGGCTGGCCTTGATCTTGTGATTTACCTACCTCAGCCTCACCAGTGCTGAGATTGTTGTAATATACATAGCTATCAATTGCTTTTTAATTAGTATGCAAAAATGTAAAAACCACATATTAAGCAATTATAGATTGATAAGTACCATCTGATATTTCTGCATGTGCATACATTATGTCAATAGATGGAAAATATTTTCTTAATAAAAATTGATCCTTTTCCTCATACAAATCAATGCTATTACCATTTTCTCAGCTGTCTGATTTCTGATTATTCTGTGTTATTCATCATCTACATTTTACTATTTATTTTGCTATGTTACYATTTATTCATCTGACCTTGATTAAAGCCACCCGTTAGTGGCCAWGCTTCCTGTGACCCTACGCAGGCCAGCATTCCTTTGTTCCTGATAAACTACTCCGGCATCCTACTTACTTTCTCTCTTCTTCATCATCTCCTTCAAATTTCCTTACAGCAACCAAAATGTTTTCAAATGTGAATTGATTATTAAATGTCTGACTTTCTTCTGCAAAGTAGATTTATCCTACAGGTCCCTACATTATTGCTTAGGGCTACAATTCAGCAACTCTACTGCTCATTCAATATGGCCAGAGTCTTGTGCAAGCCCTTTCTCCATCACTCAAATATGCAATTCATCTCCACTTCCAGGGACTTTCCAGTTGCAGGTTCTACCATCTGAATTACTCATTTTATAGTTAGTAACACTTATTTTCCTTTCGCTCAGAATGCTCTTTGTTAATCAGCCTAGATGTTCATTCCCTGTCCATTCTACCACAAGGTTCCTTTGTAACTCATCCTGGCTTTCTGGTTAGCTTCTTTGCCCTACCAGACAACTGTTACTCCGAAGTTTTAAAATTGGATGTCTAAGTCTGACACATGATATTTTGGTTCACATGGTCTGGATTGTAGCCTTGACATAAAGACTTTTAACAGCTTCCTAGGTGGTTTAATGGGAATCCAAGACCTAGAAGCACAGTTCTGGACCAGGGTTCTCAAATGTGGTGCCAGATAAACATCCGCGGCACCATCTGTGAACGAACTAGTTAGACATGCAAATTCTCTGGCCTCTACCTCTGGTCTACTAAATGAAGTAGCATCACTTCATGTGCTTCTGACAACTGATGGAGTCTATCAACTTCTATCTTAAATGTTGTGAGTACTCTTCCTATTGCATTACCGACCTAGTAGACACAGTAGCTATGAACAAATGATGATTCAATATCCCACAAACAAGTCACAGAAATGACAACGGTGAACTGATGATTTTTATCCTACTGAGCTGCATGAAAATGGCCTGATCGCAATGTGTTTCTTTCTACTAAGAAGTAGGGATGGATTTATTCTACTATCTACATGTGAAAAAGAATATTGCGGAAGGAACAGAAGGGCAGAGAACAGTGTGATTCCTGAGTTGCTGTCCTAGCAGTTCAGTTTCTCATTTAATTTTCTCCTAACACATTAGCACTGAGTGTTTTGACAAGTGTCCTACTTTCACATCTACCGCTGATCCAAAGACGGCAAAGTGGAGTGTCTATTTATTATATTTCATTGGTAACAGATTAGCAYGCACATTTATTTTCTTTTACTTTCCCAGGGAGTGGGAAACTAACAACCTGCACCATCAAATTAGGGACACTTGCCTTTTCTTGGGCTAGCTAGCTAGCTTCTGTGCCTTGCTCGAAAACAATCMCATGTTAGGAGCCCCATTGCTATCATCTGCACTTCCTCCCCAGCACCATCTGGAAACATCACTGTTTTGGAATGCAAGGTGCATCCTTCTCCACTCTAAGGCATTTCATYATGCTGGGAATGCTCAGGCACTCTGAAACCTGTCATGATTGACTTGCCAGGGAAAAAGGAGAAGATTATCCACTCTAATTCTAGTGTGAAGTTGATATATAAGCTAGAGAGAAACAATGATATTAGTTCAAACTGCTCAGCAGTGAATTATGTCCCCACCTCCCCCCCCACTCCCCCCCAACCGGATGGTGTTCCAAACAAACAACCCAAAAGCAGCTCATGGGGGTGGATGCTAATTTTGTAGCTCAGACTTGTTTCTCCTATTATTTTGGGTAATGAATCATTCTCCCAGACCTCTGGGAAAAATAATGCAATAGTTCCATATTGGCTGAAATGGCTGTGCCTACAGTCTCCTACCAGGGGCACCCTGGAGAGCTTTCCATCCAGATCAGGAGGSCTTAATAGAAGCACATTTCTATGGCTTTCCTGGAGAGGCAGGAGTTTTGAAGGACACACAAGGACTTTAACAACAACAACAACAACAAAAAAAGTAAAAGACAAAAACAATGCTTTCCCTTCTCTCCTCCTGGTCCTTGGTGGGGAAAAGGCTCAGCTCTAGCCATTCCTTTAAAAGCCAGGAGGATAATGCTGCTTAGGTAGTTTTCCTTCTATCTTCTTTGCTTCTCTTTCCATARTTTCAATGTTACTTTTGGTCAGCTTAATATAGATGCGTAATTGTTATTATTAGATTACAAGGGAAGGAAAAGGAACATTTAAAAAAAAAAAAAAAACAACTGAGATCACAAATACCACCACTGATTTTCCTCATCTCCTTCTAAGAACTAGGAAAAGTAGAAACTTTCTGTCAACAGGAAAAATGGGATGTATACATGTCCTGACATGTACTATGCATCTTCTATATGGTTCAAACTCTTGGTAGCCATCAGTAATGATGAGCATCCACTCCAGAAACTGATCCCACAATAAGCAATGTTTTGGAAATGATAAGCAAAATCATGGTCTTGCGGACTAAAAAGGTCATATGTTTATCTTGGTAGAACTTTTGACAGGGTGGTCAGCTTGACTGCCAATGTTCAATGTCTCTCTCCAGCTGAGCTGACTAGTTTTACTTCATCTCCTTTGTACGGAGGCAAGAAGAATACTATTGTTATTTGAACAGAGGAAAGGAGAAAGCACATAGGATAATACCTCATCTAAGTCAGTTTACCTGGCCTGGTGGGGAAGCCGAAGAAACAAGGTCATTTTCAAGAAATATCCCAAGATGGCAGGCTGGGCAACTTAAAGACATAGTTCTTAGCCTCTCCTGTTATGGAAGGTGGTGGAGGAAGTTGATGCCCAGGAAGGTAACAAGAAGCCAGGATAACCATTCATCTTCTAGACTTTCAGTCTGTACCTAGGATAAGCCTTCAAAGCCCCACTCCATTCATACTGTGTATTTGTTTATTTCTGTGGCTTCTGATTGTGCAGTAGAAACAGGCTCTGCTCAAGCTCTTTCCTGTCCACGTCTCAAAGCTCATTTCACAGCTTTGCTGTATGCCCCTTAGACATCCTGTAGCTTATAGATCACACTGCAATTCTGTTTGGATTCCCTGCAAGCTTTGGGGTGGAAGAGATTCTATCAGTTTTCATCAATACTGCATTTGCTGGTTATGTAACACAGTCTTGCTTATAGTAGCTATTTAATAAATTATTTGTTGAATGAGGCGAAAGGGGAGGTTGGTTACAAGCATAGTGTGTCTACAGTGAAAATGTGAGAAGGGATAAAAGCAAGTAGATAAATATCTCAAATGGAAGTACTAYCTTTTCCTCCTTAGAGTTTTGTTTGTTTAAGTGGTAAATTCTGTCTCTTTATGGGTCTGAATTTTTAAAATGTTTACTTTTYATCCACTCTTCCTCTCTTGCCAAGGATCAGAGAAGAAGGAAAGAAAGAGAGCATGGAGGTGCTATGCAGTGCTGCCTTCCGGAGATTACAAGACAGCTGCAGTCATGAACACACGGCATCTGTGGGTGCCTACAGAAGACCTACACTAGATCAAGCCAGCCAAAATCCACACTGATATAGGGTAGATGATTTCCAGGCCAACCCCCTTACTAAGGAGCCATTTGCAGTTGAGTTGATTYCCCCTCCCTTATGAGAGGGGAAAGTAGTTCTTCTCTGAGGGCATGGCCATTGTTGCATTAGCCATTCATTTTCTGCAAATGACCTCACAGCAATGTCTATGCAAACGACACTAATTTGAYGTATCTAAATTGAAAAGGTGACATGAAATTAGGAGGGGGAAACATTGGATGCGATGGGAGAGTTTAAGGATGAAAATGATATATCATATTTCTTTATATATATATATGTATATGTATATGTATTAAATGCTCAAAGAATAAAATGTATTATATACAACTGAATTTAGACATAATTATTTTTCTTTCTAACAAACAAAGCTAAAGAGGTAAACGGTTATATGCTTTTGGAGATAAGGGAAACAGTGGCCAACTTTAATCCATTTATATCTTTAATCAATTTTAATCTTGTACCAATTTCTTTCACACTAATCTGATATGGTTTGAAAGTCTCTTTCAAATTCATGTTGAAATCTAATGCCCAATGTAAGTGTGATAGCATGTAAAATCTTTGAGAGACAATTAGACCACTGTGGCTTCATCTTCAGGGGTGGACTGCTACTATTTTAAAAGAAGAATCTGACCTGTCACTTTGTTTTCTCTTGACTTTCCTGCTTTTCACAATGGAATGACACAGTAAGATGATCCCTGCCAGATGCTCTTCCAACCTCCATAATCATGAGCCAACAAACTTTAGCTATTATAAATTACAGCTTGTTATGGATTTTTACAGTAACATAAATGATCTAAGGCATAAAGAAAATGCAAGATGATATTCAGCTCATCTCCAACTGTTGTCTAGAGACTCTGAAAGAGTTTCAAACATGACATTACTTGGAATTTTTTGCTGCTTTGTAGAATCTATACTACTCTGGAGGTATTCATAAACATAAAAGTACAGCTAAAAGAGAAGAAGGTACATGCTAATATTATTTGACTATTCCATTTGTTTCAAAACTTGTTCTTGGGATATATATGCATAAAAATGGATACAAATATTTATAAAGCTGATCTAGTTGAGAATGTTCATAGTGGACAGAGTGGAAACTCAAATGGCCATCAACAGGAAAATGAATATAAGAATCATCAAGAAACAAKAATTCCTGACAYAGCAAAAAATTGTGTTGACTGTCATAAGCATTATTTATACTCTATGTCCTACTAAGAAAAAAATCAATGAAAGGTAAATTTAMTCTGTAGTGCTAAGCCAGAATCAAGACAGTGATTTTTCTCCAAATGRCTGTGGATGGAAAATTGACAGGGAYAAAAATCTTTGGAGGAAAGTAAAGWATTAGTCTACATCTTTATCTGAGAAATTGTCATCTGAGTATGTCAATATATTACAGACCTTGGGTTAGCAACAGCCATGGGAAACAGGCATCAAGAAGAGGAGGGGAAGAACAGACATTCAGAAGTTCAGGTTCAAATAGCAAGACACCAAGCACTAGCGAACGGTTTAGTAACCTATGTTTGCCTTTGGTTGCTAGGAGCCAAGCCCATCTCCTGAGAATGACTGTGAAGACTGAAAGCCTGTCCAACTTCTGRATTCATTTATCTGTTGCACAGGTCACTGCTAGGACTGAGAAGAATGAAGATGAATGCTATGAAAAAAGAAAGAAAACGGCCTGAAATTTAAAAACTAAGGTTAAAAAATCTGAGATCACAGAAAAGAAATAAAAGAATATCGCCCCTTCCCCCATCATAATACTTGATGATGAGCCTTATTTTTTGTTGTTGCTTTTTGTTAGAGACAGGATATCATCTAGTCCAGGACGTCCTCATATTTGCTGTGTAGCTATGAATGGCCTTAAATTCCTGATCCTTGAGTGTCTGTTTTCCAGTTTCTCAGAATATCGATGGGCTACCATTTCTGTCTGCTGAGCAGACTTTAAAATCATTGGCTGTTTCTCTCCTGTATAAATCATAATGCTCTACTTGCTTTCCTCATTCCTCTATGCACTTGGGAGACACCCTTTGGCTAGAATATTAACTACTAGCATCTTAAGTTGGGACTTACAAAAATGTGAGAGAAGCTGTCTTGCCTATAAGCTGGAAAGCTAATTATAGCCAATAGAGGCTCCTCATATAAAGAAGGGAATGTTCTAAAGAGAAGGCAGATCTAATGTAGATCTAAAGCTTGACTCTTCCATGTTCAGCATCAACATAAATGGTAGAAAAGACAAGATAATCCAATTCCAGCCAATCCCCACTCTCTCCATCTGTTCAACCCTATTTTGGAAGACCTGGAGAAAAGCAGCTCCATCTGTGCTCTCCTCCCACTCATGTGGAACCCAGTTATAGCCATTTGGCTCCTGAGCAGGAGAGTGGGGGAAAGTACAAGTCCCATCTCATCCCACCATATTCTCAGGACACACACAATGGCTCTCATGAGCACCAAATGCAGTTGTGAGTTTGGGGAAAGCGATTGTGGATGGCTAGGCAGTGGGAAGAAATTCATTTTGTCATTCTCTATGACTCAGAGGGCAATGGCTCAGTGACTTCTTGAAAATCTATTGTTTAAACTCAGCTACCCTGGGGGAGTGAAAGYAGGAACAACTGTGAGTCAGGGAGCCTGAAATTAATCTACCATAGYCCAAGGGCAYGAGACAGCCCTGGGAAGCAGTTGTGGAAAGCAGAAGRAYGGACAGAGACAAGCTCAACAGTGTAGGCTACCGGAAGCTCTGTTCTGACACTGAAGTAAAGAACTTTGGCAAAGAGCACAGTTCATCAACATAGCAGAGTSCTGGAGCTCGATAGCACTGAGTCTGACCGACCCCTGGAGCCTCCTGTCTACCTTCCCATGTTGCTGGAGCTGCCTATCTACCTTTCCTGCTGAGACGTTGATGAAGGGCATTGTCCCATCRAGGCAAATGATTCTCCGAAGATCTTAAAAGGACAAAGACAAGTCTTCTGCCACACAAACCTCAGTGCTGTGGTAGCTGCCATTAATCCCAGCCCCTATAGAAAAATGACAGTTTTTAAGTTTCCAGGGATCAGAAAGAAGTCATTCCAACCTCTCATCTTTGGTACCTCTCTCTCTCTCTCTCTCTCTCTCTCTCTCTCTCTCTCTCTTTCTGTGTGTGTGTATGTGTGTGTCCCTTGTGCTTCATTTGTTAAAAACTAAGTAAAATAAAATTCCATCATCCCCTCCCTTTCCTCCCTCCAACCTGTCCCATACACACATACACATACACATACACATACACATACACATACACATACACATACACATACACATACACATACA
>BDUI01014688.1:12611-26726 GCA_002335545.1 Apodemus speciosus
CGCACCCTCCAGGCCAAAGGACTTCAGTCTCCCCCTCCCTGGTCACACCCGAACAAGATCAGCTGACCTTCTAACCTCCTTTTATGCCTCATGTAAAGGGGACTGGAGCAGTGTTCTTGTGTACCTAACTGCTCTGTGGGTGCCTTTAAGATGTTTTCTCATGCTGCATGCAAGTGCATCCAGAATGTTACTGTGTGGTGGCCTCTGGGATGTTTATCATGGTCCTGTAGGGGCTTTCTCTTCGATTCTTTCTGTTGTTTTCCTCGGAGCTGGTCTTGGAGTGGCCTGACCCCACCAGTTTCTAATGTGTGGAGCAGGGAATGCTTTCAGCSATCCGTTTCCCGAGGGCTATGGGACCATATGAACAGTGGCCATCTTTGCTGTTTGTGGAGGGGGAGGGATTACAGGACTATGGAGTCGACTGTGGCCAACCTGCAAGTTCCAGTGGKGTCAACTGCTAAGGGCGGAGCCTTGCTTTCTCTCCACTTTGGGGCACTTGGCCACATCAGTTCCTCTCTGTCTCCCAGCAGTCCAGGCTGGAGGCCGGTCTCCTCCAGAGGTGTCTTTGCATCTGGGTAAGAAACTCTGAGTACAGTCTGTAACCTGCGGCGCTCTCTCAGTGAGCCGCCCTGAGCAAGCGGCACACACCTTCRCTCATGGGCCATTCATTGGAAGTCTGATTAGAAYGTAGAGAAGAGGGGCCATGATGGCCCCCACAGAGCTGGGATCTGTTGACTCCATAAAAGGAACCTCAACCTTCCTAGAGCGTCCCCTCACRCTGTAASCTGCTCCATCAAATGCCAGTGGCATCTCTCCCTGCCTCCCTGCGCTGGCTGTGAACTTTCACTCTTCAGTGCTGGGACCCTGGTTTGTGTGCCTCACCACACAYTGGCCAAGTTCTTAAAACTCAAGGAGGAGCCTGGTATCGGGCCTGCGGGCACTGGCTAATTGTCTCTCCTCCAGAACAAAGAAGTGTGATAGAGCCCTGAGAGATGCAACAGCCAGTGGTCAGATACTTGGCCTGACCCAAAACGTAAACTGTTCTAGAGAGTCTGACTGAGATGGAGAGGTGTTTTGCACTATAGAGTTTCTCTACTATATGCATCGCCAGGAGTTTCCAGAGAAGCCATCTGGGAAGTAAGAATCATCCTGGCTTTGCCACTAGGAAGTCTATTCCACAAAGGTGATCCTTCACCCAAATATCTCTGAGAATCTGAAGATCTGCTCATCTGGAAGCAAAACCAAACTGGCTCAGGGTCTGTATGGTCTTTCGAGGTGCTGGGGTGGGACCCCGCATGCCACGCGTGCCGGGGAAACCCAAGCCCCAGCTCTCGTGCAGCCCACTTGGCAAGCATCAGGATTGGTTTTGAAGCAGAAAACCCAATGTGTTTAAGGAAGGTCTGCCGGTGCAGTCCCCACCCCCACCCCCACCSTGCCAGGAATATCGCAGAGACAGAAGGTCCTGATTTAACTATGGTGTTCGGCTTRGGATTTTCTGACTACATGAGGCTGGAGAAAGGGCATCCAGGCACTGGGTCCCGCAGTTGGGATTTTGACTTGTGGTCCTATCTTGGGCTAGCAGCGTACGGTCATGCTGGACAACTGAACAGACAGCAGTGCTAGGTGGCCAGTGATGGCAAGGGTGATGGCTGGCTTGGGCTCATTGAGGGACTGCAGGGCTGATTCAGTGATTTCAGTTTATCTGGTGGTATCGGTGATTCTTCAAGATGTGGTTCCACCGCAAGCGAAGGATCATCTGGGTCATTGTAGGGCTTCTTTCATTAATGTGATGGGTCTGCTCTGTCGTTGGCCTTGGGGTGTGGCTCAGGATTCTGCCTTTCCATTGGGAGCTCTTTCCCGTCCCCCTTCCTCTTTGAGACAGGTCTCACTACATAGCTCATATTGATTTTGAACTCATGGCCCTGATGCCTCAATCTCCAGAGTGCTGGGATTGTATCCAGTGTGCTTTGGGGGGGGGGGGTCTGCTGCCAGCTGAGGGCTGTGCTTGGGGTTGGCAGGTCATCTTAGCACACCCTGTGGACTGTTCCCTTCCGCTTAGAAAGCAGGTTTGCCGAGGTGTGATCTCTTCGTAACAGGCTCCGTCTTTCGTGTGTATTGTTTGGTGAGTTTTGACAGCTGTGTAGGCTGCGGAGCCACTGTCCTATTTGACATACGGAACAGCTCCATCTCCCCAAAATATTCCCTGTTCCTCTTCTGAGTCAGCACCTCACATCTCCAGTCCCTTGTGACCTGTGACCTCATCTCCTTTTCTAGAGTTCTTTTTTTTTCTTTTTCTAGAAGGTTCTAGAAATAGAAATGTGCGCTAGCTTTTTTTTTTTTTCCTTCCCTTCAGTGTTACGGATGGAATCCTGAGCCTCCTGCAGTAGGCATGAACTCCACCATTGAGATACAGCCCTAGGACTTGATTTTCTGAGGCAGTCTCTCGATCTGCCTGCCTTCTTGATCTCCTGCATCCCAGCGTGGAAGACAGGCAGCGCTGACCTTTCAGAGGCTGGCTTCTCTCTGTGCCGTAGTAGCCTGAGTATCGTTAGCTTATCCCCAACCCCACCCACTAGATCCCCTTCTCATTAGGTAATCCTGGCTTCCCCAAAACTCACTGTGTAGACTAGGCTGGACTCAAATGCAGAGATCCACCTGCTTCTGCCTCCTGAGTGCTGAGTTTAAAGGTGTGTGCCACCCCACCCTTGCAGACTCTCCCTTTTAATTGCTAAGTAGTAGTCAGTGGATGGGCTGCAGTTTGTTCCTGGGTCCCAGCAGAAGGACATTTTGGATGTCTCCAGTGTGGGTGATTATGAATAGAGCAGTTGTTAATGCCAGTGTCTGGGTTTTATTGGGAACACTGTGGAGATATATTTCATTTCTCTTTGGTAAAGGCCCAGGTTTGGGATGGGTGGGTTTCCTGATAGAAACAGGCTTAATTTTGCAAGAGTTGAGATGTGCGAACTGTCCTCCAGAGTGGAGACAGGGAAACGTCCACTGTCTGTCATCCCTCAGACCCGAGATCCTGAGCTCTACACCAAGGGATGGCCTCATGGGGGGGCGGGGCGGGGCGGGGCGGGGTGGGGATCAGACGCTGAGCTTTGGAAGGGACAGTGGTTAGATGACTGAGAATGTACTCAGCAACTCGCTGCTCACACTACAAGAGTTGTCTGCAGTAGCAAAAAGTCAGGCTCCGTCACTCCATCGTCTTCAGCAGATCTGTGCTGGCCAAGTCACCTTAAACATTTGTTGAGTGAGCGCGAGAAGAGCCTGTCTTCACCCACAGGCTCTCTGCCGCAACATCTGATTTGGCCTTATGCTGATATTTTCATGTTCCAGGTTTTCAGGGCAGAGGCCTGGGGGCTGTGAACAAGGCTGTTCCGGCAGGGAAGGTCTCGTAAGTGGTGCTTGGGCAGTGGAAAGCAAGGCCTCTGGAGATGGAAAGCCAGCTGCCCGCCGGGCGCTTGGGTGCACACCCTTGCTCTCTGCTGCTCCGCAGAATGAACCGCGTGTGTGCTTTCTCTCTGGTGGAGTCACCGCCAGGAGGCTACTCGGCCCCCCTCTCATGCAGCTAATATATTTCCAAGAATAATCTCTTGAGCAAAGGACCGTGAGCCCCGAAGAGGACAGAGGGGAGACAAAGCCCTTGAGGGGTGGAGATGTGGCTCAGCTGGTGCTTGCCCGTCATGCACAACGCCTTGGGTTCCATCCCCAGCATTGTAGAAACGGGACATTTCAGCGCACACCTGTGATCCCAGCATCCGGGAGGTGGAGGCAGGAGGATTAGAAGTACTAAGTCATCCTGGGCTACATGAGGGTCTGTCTCAGACAAATGCAAACCTCAATAGAACAAAAACAAACACCAGAAAATCCCTTGGCATGTGAATGGACCAGCCTTGGGTCCTTGAAGCCACCCAATCTCTGGTGTTGAGGGCCTCAGTTTCCACACTTTGGGTTGTGAGGAAGCTGCTTCTGCTAGCGTATTGAAAGGCTCTTGGGGCAGGGGTGGGGGGTGCTGCTGAGAAAATGGTTGGGATGTTGAGAACATTCCAAAACATAAGAACAGAATCCAGAGTCATTCCATTCTGTCTTCAGTAGGTAGTTTTGGGGTGTGCGTGTGCGTGTGCGTGTGCGTGTGCGTGTGTGTGTGTGTGTGTGTGTGTGTGTGTGTGTTGGCAGGATTTCATGTAGCTGAGACTGGCCCTTGAACGCCTTATCCCCCTACCTCTGCCTCCCAAATGCTGAGATAATAATCTTGGGCTTCCATGTGTGGTTCCTGCTGTTGTGTGTTGTGTCCCCAAGACGGGCCTGCGAGGCAGAGCACTGCTGTTTCTAACATATCCCTCAAACATTGCGCATCCTTGATTCTTTCTGGAAGCTTTCAGGGAAAGGTTTTTTTTTTTTTTTTTTTTTTTAAATCGACAAAACAAAACAAAACAAAAAAAGCCTCCCGTCCGTCCGTCCGTTTGGCCCACTTTTCGATTCCCTTCGGTCTAAGATAAAATTACTTCCCTTCTGCAGCTCAGTCCCTCCCTCCGCTCCGTCCCTCCCTCAGGGGTGACAGGGTGAGGGTTTGAACTGTGTAATTAGCTTCCTGGAGCCTCCCTCCCACCTCTTGTCCTGTCCTTCAGAACGAGACCAAAGTCTCCGGCGGCTTCTGTGGCCGTTCCTGGGTGCTCACTGTAGCTCCACCAGAAGAACTCTACTCAGATCTTGGATTAGAGTTTGGGAAGATCAGGAGAATCATGAGTTCGAGGTCCACCTCGGCCTTATAGCAGAAACCCAAACAAAACAGTGTATGTGGAGTGTGTCCTCCAAACTCTCAGCTTTGTCTCCCTTGATTATCTAAGAGAAAAACTCAAGTAATATTCTTGGGGGTTGGGCAAGGCAGGCAGACTATGTGAGCCGCCTCCCCGGTTATCTGCCCTGGGTTTTTGAGGTGCCCATCAGTTCTGGACAAATGACGATGTTGGTCTCTGCCCATGCATTCTTGTCATTTTGGGGTGCTAGGGGTTTAACCCAGGACCTCACATCCTTTGGTGTGTGTGTGTGTGTGTGTGTGTGTGTGTGTGTGTGTGTGTGTATGTGTACTCACAGATGAAGCGGTGTAGACATTTTGTTTTCTGAGGCACGGTCGCTCGCTGGCCTGGAGCTTTTCAAATAGGACAGGCTGTGTGGYCAGGGGCTCTGGGATCTTTCTGTTTGTACTTCCCCAGTGCTGCAGTGACAGCACATGCCACCATGTTTGACCTTTTCTGTGTGTTCTGGGAATTGAGATAATGTCCTCAAGGCAAACACCTGGCTGATTGAGCTCTCTCTGACCCCTCCCCCTCACGGAATCCCCCTGCCCACCCCACCCCCAGGTATGGGAACGAATGCTTGCCAGGCACTCTCCACCGAGYGCCACCCTCAACCCCCTTTCACCTTTTCTTTTGAGAGAGGGTCTTGCACTCTTCCTGCTCAGCTTCTGAGCGCAGCCAGCTCTTACAGGCACTTGATGGTTGGCTCAGGCCAGCCGCCACGCTACCCCCACTCCCTAGCCCTGGCACTAGCTTAGTCAGCCTGCTGAGGAATTCCACTCACATCACTAAGTGGGCTTTCCACTTGGGGCCTGTCCATTTTATATGAACTAAACCGTAATCCGAGTATCAGGGCGTGGCCCAGTGGAAGAGGACTTGCTCCAGGCATAAGGCCCTGGCTTTCATCCTTAGCACCTCCCCCTACTCCTAAGTCACAGGAACAATGTTGAGGCTGAGCCCTGCTCTTGGGGATTGAGCAGATCCTGGCTGGCAGGCCATCACCTGTACAGTGTCCTGTCCTTAGAGTCCCAGGCATGGGCAGGCCCATGAGGTTTGTGTTTGCTGCTGTGACGCCTGGAGAGGWCACTGGGTTGGGTGTGAGGGGGAGCTGACCGGGTCGGTCAGAGCCGAAGCAGATGGGGATGGGCAGGAGGCTGCCCAGCTGCGGACACTCCTTACACCTGTTGCCTATGGCTTCCGGTTTGCTCAGTGGGGGCAGGGCTCCTTTGTCCAAGGAACCACAGGAAAGACTAAGATACACCAGTGGCTTGGACAAGCCCATTGCAAAAGGAGTTGGACTCCATGACCTGAAGGTAGATTTAATGCTAAATAATTGTGATCCTCCCCTGTACCCCTGGGGTCTGGATGCATGTTATTACAGCTCCTGTTATTACTGTGTTACTCATTTCATCTTGGGGGGATGGGAATGGGTTTYAGGGCCTTGTATCAGTGAGCCACACTCCTGAAGTGAAAAAACTGACTTGTCCCAGGCTCTCAGAGGTAGTCAGTCCTTTGACTTGAACAACGAGCCACACCGTGCTAGCTGGGAACTGAACTTGGAATCTGCGCGACCTCTGCGCCATCTCTCAGCCCCTGAGCTCCGAGTCCGAGCTCTGTTTCTGGTTGTGTGTAGCAGCAGGCTGATTACTCTTCCTCTGCTCTCTTACATCCTGGGTTAGTTCAACTGTTTACATATCCCTGGCGATGCACATCCTGGATATTTCCAGTTTGGTGTGGTTTTATTTCTTTTGCCTTTTAGCACTACTAAAGTGATCCGTGGGTAATTTCTCAGCCGAGGGATGAATGAATTCAGAGTGTTCTTTGAGTCTGTGCATGGGCATCAAGTTTCAGCTAGAGTCAGCTGAGAGCTGTCAGTGTTTAGAGGACAGCAGCCACCACACAGGCTAGTCTTGAGCAATCTCTGAGTCCACAAGTGGTTCTTCGGCAAGACTGGGTCATCCAGTCAGTCCCTTGCCTGCGTTTCTGTGTTTCTGGGAACCCGTGGTTTGGGCCTTGGTAGCGGCAATGGCTACACAGAGGCGTAGGGCAGAGTGGAGTCTCAGATGAGTCTCCTGTGCCTTGTCTTCTGCCACAACTGAGTATGTAAACTAGACTTCGCCCTCAGAAGCTTAGCCCTTAGTGCAATAGGGGTGAGAACTGAGGTCGGAAAGGTGAGTAGGTAGAGATGGAGGTGTGGCTCGGTTATAGAGTTCTGCCCTAGAATCCCCCAGTGAAGGGCTGGGGCATGGCTCAGACATAGCAACCTTTCCTAAAATCATCCAGTGAGAGCCTGGGGTGAGACTTAGTGCTAGAGTCCCTGCCTGGGATCCCCAAGTGAGGGTTAGGGGTGTGGCTTGCTGCGTGGAGCTTGCTCTGGGCTCATATCATGTACGGCAGAGCCAGAACAGATGACTAGAACCTGAGAGTCCTGCTTGTGTGCATGGGTTAATGCTGTTGTCGGGGTACTAGGCGTCCAGAGGCAGGATGATTCTCCCCTAGTTCCCTGGCCTTCTCTGAAGCTTTCTCTCTTGCCTTTCTGGTGTCTGCCATGGGCTGATGCAGTGTGATGACCCTCATAGATGTGCTTTTGACATCGTGCTCCAAAGCTTTGAGAAACGCGTTTGTTTTCTTCCTACATTACCCAGCATGTGATATTCCATTACAACATCACACAATGGCTGAGGGCATCATGCAGTCTACGTATCGGGCTTTTAGTGGCTCTCTTCTCGGATGACTGACTGACTGACTGCATTAGCTCAGGTGGGCAGCACTCAGCATAATGGACCCTTCTCAGGGAGATGGGTGGATGATGGACATATTTGGGATTCTCTGGCCTGCTGCTTGGACTAGTGTCTGACACACAGTAGGTGCTCCATGCATCTCTGCCCTGCTCTGGGCCAAGCGCTCCTTTGGCAGCTCTTATCTTATTGTTTGGCGTCTATGCTGGGCTCATCCACTGTCGCTTCAGAATCTAAGCCAAAGGGAAGACAGAGTCTTATTTTCTTTTCCCCAAGCGCTGGGGAAGGAACCCAGCACCGCCTGCTGCACATGCTCTGCGAGTGCTCAGCCGCCGAGCTGTGCACCAGACCTGCTGCCTGTTAATACTAGAATCTCTTGGTTCACAAGCCCAGGCCAGATTTTCCCACCTCTCCACCATCTGTTTGTATGTTCCTAATCACTCCCTCCCGTTCCCTGTGACCCAATGCCAGACCCGCCTCACCCCCGACTGCTCCTCCTTCCTCTCCATATCCTTTCTCTGCAGCCCGCCCTATCTCTATGAGTGCCTCTTTCCAAGGCATCCCATGCTTCAAAAACCTACAAACAGGGTCCTGCAAGGCTTCAAGCTGTTTGGGCACTGAACAAACTGGAAAGAATTGGAAAGGTTCGTGGCCTTTTAGGACTTTTGCAAGTTTTCTGAGTATGAGCTTTTGACATTTCTATCAGTTTTAGTGTCATTGAAGCAGTGTCTGTTGTGGATCATGGCTCAGGGAAGAGGAGGCTCCGTGAACTTATGGGGGGATGTGTGGGTCCACAGACAGAAAGGACTGTGTCTTAGGTACTTTCGGACCAAGGCAACTTCGAGAAGGAAGTGTTTATTTGGGCTTATGTTTCCAAAGGAATAAGTATCCATCATGGCGGGGAGAACAGCATCAGGCATCAGGTGTGGCAGGGGCAGGAAGCTGAGAGATCACGTCTTCAAATATAAGCATGAAGCAGAGAGCAAACTGGAAGTAGGGCAAGAGCATAATCTCAAAGCCCACGTGCAGCGGTGTACTTCCTCCAGCAAGGCTGCATCACATAGACTTCCCCAAACAGTGTCACAAACTGGGAACCAAACGTGCCAGTACTGGAGCCCATAGGGGTCATTCTTATTCGAACTACCATAGATAGGCACGTAGATGGATGGATGAGTGGATGGATGGATGAGTGGATGGATGGATGAGTGGATGAGTGGATGGATGGATGAGTGGATGAGTGGATGAGTGGATGGATGGATGANTGGATGGATGGATGAGTGGATGAGTGGATGGATGGATGAGTGGATGAGTGGATGAGTGGATGGATGGATGAGTGGATGAGTGGATGAGTGGATGGCTGCTTGGATGGATGGATGGATGAATAGATGTATATGGATGGAAAGGTGTTAGGTGGCCAATGAACAGATGAATGGATAGTTGGATAGATAGGTGGGTATATGGATAGGTAGATGGATGAGTGAACAGGCTGGTTAGGAGATGAATGAGTGGATGGATGGGTGGATGAATAGATGGATGGATAGAGTAGGTAGACTGATGGATGGACAGATGGATGGATGGATGGATGGATAGAGTGGGTGSACTAAGATGGATGGATGGATAGATGGACGGATGGATGGATGGATAGAGTGGGTGGACTGATGGATGGACAGATGGACAGATGGATGGATGGATAGATGGATGGATGGATGGGTGGATAGAGTGGGTGGACTGATGGATGGACGGACGGACGGATGGATGGATGGATGGATAGAGTAGGTGGACTGATGGATGGATGGACGGACAGATGGATGGATGGATGGATGGATGGATGAGTGGATGGATAGATAGGTGAATGAATGGATGATGAGTGAGTGGATTGGTGGATAGATTGTCTGGAGTAAGGATTAGTATGTGGATGGATGAGTAGATATAATGATGAAGGAATCAGATTGGAAGATGGAAAGGGAAGCGGGAAGGTAGATGGGTATCCATTGGATGTCAGAGCATGGTCTAGGTGGGGTCTGTGCTCAGTCTCTGACATGTGCTCTTATACTGACTTGGGAGCATGCCATTCTCTGCTTCTGCCCTGTCGTGCCTTCTCCAGTAACAGCCCACTCTTATCTGCTGCTCCTGAAATCCACTAGGTTTGTGTGGTTTTGTCATGCCTCTCTATCTAGGCTGCTCTTGTAGATCAGAGAGCAGGCACCTGCCGCTGTTGGATTTGGCATCTCTTCACTATGACATACGTGAGCGTTCAGTTGGTTCAGTGTGGGAAAGGTTAGCAGAGCTGTTGATAGACGTCATTAAAATCTGGAAACTTCTCATCTATTTGTTTCAGCCATGGGACTGAAAGTGGAATTCCTTGGCTTTTGCTCTGTGGGAAGAACAGATGACATGAGGTGGGGAGTCAGTTGGGACCATCTCTCCTCCAGGAGGACTAAGGAAATGCCTTGATAGTTACCCAGAAGCCAGAACACACAGGTTACAGAATTGCGGGGTCCTGAGAGGCACTGCGGCCTGGTCCCTGTTGTGTCTCTGGTCCCATTCTGCTCCATCCCATAGATCCAGCTCATTTGCATAATGGTGCTCACTCCACCTGTGTCACTTCCTACAAGTCTTCCTAGTGCTCCTCCCCAGGTCTCCTACTCCAAGAGTTCCAGCCTCTTCACCTATTGAGTAACTAATGTACGCAAGTGAAATCTCGACAGTCTCCCATGCACAAAGAACTTCCAAGATATTTTGATGTATCTAATCCATACTTATCTATGGACAGAGACTTGTGATTACAATTCCATGTCCTTCTTGGGACACATCAGACCACAACGTCTGGTCAGGCAGGTTATACACTGAACAGAGGTAACAGGTCACACATCAGAGGCGTCACGTAGCTGTATATTTGTTGATGGAACTTAAGAATCTTGCTCTGACAGATTGAAGATATTATGACAGCTTTTGACGGATGGGCTTAACAACTCGAGAAAGGGGCGTCGTGTTTAAATTCTCACTGCGGTACTGTATGCCTTGGCAGAAACCCCAGAAAAGAGTTTTGGTAATATCTGGTGATATTCTGCTTGCTAGGGTTTGAGAGTCTCCTGTCACTGCCTCTGAGGTCTGGCTGTTCTAAACAACACTGCAGGGAACATCTTTGTGGTGAGGATCTGTCTGCCGTGCTGATAAGTTTTCAATGATGTTCCCGTCTCCAAACCCAAGACCTTTGCTACATTGTTACTACTGCCTTTGAATTTGTGGGAGGGGCTCTGAGGCGAGCTGGTTGGTGTATTCAAGATGTGCATTGTACAGAGAAGAGGAAGGGAAGGCGGCCAGCTCATAAAGCGATGCTTTTGAGGTTGGGGTAGTTTTATTTGCCAATGTCTGGAGACATTTTTGGTTGTCCTGGATGTAGGTGGTGGGGTGGGATGCTGCTGTGACCTGAGTAAGAGTCAGAAATGCTTTGAGGCACTCCAAAAATGCTGAGGACAGCCCCCCTACCCCAACGAGGAGTCCCTCAGCCTAGGGACCTAGGAAAGCAGAGGCAGAAAGCCCTGATGCCCTGGGCTGCTTTGAAGGGAGTGGGTGGATTTAGGATTTTTGGGTGACTTAAATTTCATTTACAGCTTTTCTTCCCTGCTGGGTGTCTAAGCCAGTTTTCTGTGAACTTCAGATCTCACACGATCAGCAGCAAGCCTGCTACCAGCAGATCCGCTGGTATAAATATAAATGAGGGTGCGGAGGGACGTCTCAGCTGGAGTTAGCAATGTGGGATGTAAGCTGCTGTGGCCTCTTCTCTCGCAGCCTCCTTCTGTTGCCCGGCTCCGAAGTCGTGCCTCACTATCTTTGGGTTCCCGGTTTGGACATCTCTGGTGTGACTTGTGGTTCTGGGGTCCCTTCCTTCTGTCATCAGGGTGCACCCTAGGCATTCCCAGGAGACAGGCATGGAGTGAAGAGGGCTGAGATTTGAGGAGAAGCAAGCCCACTCAGCCAGCCCTCTGCTTTTACTGAGCACCTAGTATGTGCCACAGAGAAGGATGGGAAGCATGTGAGCAGCGTCGTTTACTCCACAGGAAATGACACAGTCTGTCCTTATACCCTCCCCATATGCCTTACACCTTCGACTGTCTGACACAAGTAGGGTCATGTGTTGTCTCTGTTTTGAGACTGGGCTTTTCCCCCATCAGTACTGGTCAGGAGGCCTGAGTGAACATATCTGTTCTCCTGTTCCCTCGGGAGGTGACATGGCTTGCTCATTCTCGACAGTGTCCTATGTCAAAAGTAGAGTCTAGGGGCTGGAAGATGATAAAATGCTTGCTTTGCAAAACAAGAGCCTGAGTTTGAATCCTAGCAGCCATATAAAATGCATGCGAGGCGAGGCATGGTGTGTGCTGAGAATCCCAGAGCTGAGAGGGTGGAGCCAGGCCGGTCCCTGGGGCTTGCTGAGTAGCCCTCACAGCCTAATCAGTGAGTTCCGGGCCACTGAGGGGCCCTGTTCAAAACGAGGCAGACAGTGTTCCCGGCCTGTGCATGCTTACAAGCGAATAAAATAAATACACCGGGGGCGGGGGTCTGTAGGCGGCGGTGATGTCGGAGTCCTATTGCGCTCTGGTTTACAACACACAGACAGTGGTTTGAATCTCTATTGGATGCTTGTGCAGCTTTGGCTCAGTGTCCTCAGGAGCTGGAACTAACTGGGTTGTATAGAGGCTGCTGGTGTTTGTGCCTGGCTTTTGAGATCAAGGCTGTSTGTTGTGGTGCTGGGTAGAGAAGGAAGCACGGTCTGATTACCTGTGCTCAAACCCCAGTTCCTCTCACCAAAGGTTAGCCCTGTCATTTTGACAAAGTGCTCTTGGCCCTGAGTGCCCAGATGCTGGGACTGTACTGCAGCTCAGGACAGTATGGCGCAGAACGGGTGAGGGGAGGTGCTGGCTTGRTACAYGGTGCAGAGGTACGTGTGTGTCCCTTGCGGCCTGTGGGGGGACAACAGCCTCTTTATTTCAACAGCTTCCAGAGTAGAGCAAGCTCTCTCCGCCCCCACCCCTCCCAGTCAGCGTGATTGTGTCTCTAATGACCAAATAGGATTGCATACCATGCCCCAAACTACAGAACACCGATCATTTAAACTGATCCATTTCCTTCTGGTGCGTAGGTTATGTGTATTGGAGCAGAGAGGCTGGGGTGGGTCACAGAAGACTTTGGGTTACTGTCACATGACAATGTGGCACCGTCAGTGTCATACTGGCTTCCTAGAGAGGCAGGAGGCTCACCAGACCCTCATCAGATCCCATACCACCCTCTGCCCCTCTGTGGTGTGTGGTCTTGGGAGCACTAGCAGAGGGGGGAGCACTAGCAGAGGGGGAGGGGGAATCGATTGAGGTTTCACCCGTGCTGGGGTGYGATGACACAGCCYCCTCGGCATCAYYRCCATCCTAGTGCCATTTCTRTTGTCATGATGAAATGTCATGACAAAAAGCAACTTAGGAAAGAAACAGTTTATTTGGTTCACCCTTCTGTGTTAGYGTCCTCACTGAAAGAAGTCACAGAGGCAGGAGCTTGAGACAGCCGGTCACACCACATGCACAGTCAGGAGCAGGGAACTAAATGCACCRTGCTGCCTGCTTGCTAAGTACTCAGCTAGCTTTCTCTACTCACACGTAGCCAGGGTTCCAGACCTAGGAATGGTGCCGCCCACGGTGGGCAGAGTCCTTSYGCATGGATTAACAATGGAGATAATCCCCRCAGACAYACCCACAGTCTACCACAGTCTGATCTAGACAAYCCCTCAATTGTAATTTTCTTCCTAGATGGTTCTAGGCTGTATCAAGTTAACAGTTAAAACTAACCAGCACATCTGGGTGGCGGTGGTGGTGTAGGCCTTTAGTCCCAGTACTTGAGAGGCAGAGGCAAGCAGATCTCTGTGAGTTGAGATCAGCCTCGTCTACATTGAGTTCCAGGATAGTTCCAGGGTCACCCAGAGAAACCCTGTCTTGAAAAACCAAAAACCAACGAACCAATCAAAACAAAACCAACCAGCACAGCCATGTCCCTGTCAGTCAGTGGATAGACACAGTTTGGCAGGTAGACTTAGAACCTTTCTCTATTTTGTCTCTGCTCTCTGTGTCTGAGGGAAATGGATGTTTCTTTCCATTCCCAAAGAAGTCTTCGGACACGGATGAAAAGCAGCTGGGTTGTTTTTCTCACCCCTGATGGTAGCCCTTTCCTCCGCCCCGGCCCTTCTGCTTTAAGATTTCACCTGCTCGCTGTGCCAGTGAAGGACACGAGTGGCTTGTTGCGGATCTGTAGGTCTCTTCATGAGGGGCTGTGTGAGAAGTGCCTGAAGCCACCTTAGTCTTCATGTCAGCTTCCTGGGCTGCTGATGTTTTCTGCTCTGGGTAACAGTCTGCACAGGGAGACTGGCAGTAGGCAACAGAGGAGGAGCCCTGTGGGGACAATGCCAGGGTAGAGACAGAGTGAAGGCCAGCTAGGAGTAGGTAGATTCCCATCTGTGGTGACCTTTGAGAGCTGACACTTGGTGTACCTTCCTTGGTGGTAGGGTAGTGGTAGTTTTGGAACACCACTTCAAGCTG
>BDUI01014690.1:15821-25957 GCA_002335545.1 Apodemus speciosus
GGCCATGAGTTCCTGCTGCAGTCGGACGAGGAGACCGAACTGCGAGCCTGGCACCGCGCGCTGCGGGCAGTCATCGAGCGGCTGGTTAGAAGGGTGCAGACCCCGGAAGGCGCCCGGGAGGCGAGACCCGGGAAGGGGGGGGGGACCCCAGTGGGTCAAGAGAGCGAGGAGGCGCAAAGGGAAAGTCTATGGATATCAGACGAGGCGGTCCTGGTGGAGCCCTGCCCTTGACTCGAGCTGGAATGCGGGGCTCTGGCATCGAGGGAGGGGTGCAGATGTTCTCCTGTCCAACCTCCCACCCCGGCCGCCCCGGTTTAGGATCGGGAGAACCCCCTGGAGCTGCGTCTGTCGGGCTCGGGACCCGCCGAGCTGGCGGAGCTGAGCGCTGGTGAGGATGACGAATTGGAATCGGAACCGGTGTCCAAGTCCCTGATGCGGCTTGGCAGCCGCAGAACTTCCAGTACGAAGCGGTCGGAGTTGCCCGGGCTGGGGTTCAGGGATTGGGTCCTCCCCTCCAGCTCACTGTCCTGGGTTTTGCAGGTAGGTGTGCAGAGGGCGCTGACCAGAAGAACCGCGTGCGGAACAAGTTAAAGCGGCTAATCGCCAAGAGGCCAACCTTGCAGAGCCTTCAGGAGCGGGGCCTTTTCCGAGGTAGGGTGGGCTGGGCCCGCTGGGGTGCTGCTCTTCGTACCGGCTTTACTAGTGTCTTGATTTTGCGTAGATTTTGGTTTTTGGATTTTATTATTGTTGAAATAGGCTTTAAGTATTTATACCAGGCTTTACTCAAAGTTGGTCAATCCTCCTGCCTCAGCCTTCTAAGAGTTGTAGGGATTACAGGTAAGAAACACTATGACTGGCCTGATAAGACAGTTTTCAGATCTTTTATATCCCTGATCTTAGCATTAACCAAAACTCTAGTGAGGCTCAAAGTAGAATTTCCAGCACTAGATTCCAGCCTGCGGCTGGCCGGCCCTGCTTTTCCCATGCCCCTGATTGTCTGCGGGCCAGAGGGAGGGCCTCCTTGCCCCCAGGTGGCAGCCAACTCCCCACCCCACTCCCTTCCTCCGCAGACCAGGTTTTTGGCTGCCAGTTGGAGTCGCTGTGCCAACGGGAAGGGGACACCGTGCCCAGCTTTGTCCGGCTTTGTGTTGAGGCTGTGGATAAAAAAGGTTATTTTCCCAAAGACCTCCTCCCACAACCCCCAAAATCTCCCCTTTCAAGCCCCAGGCTCCCATACTGTCACCCTCATCTCTGCCTTCCTCCTGACCCCTCTCTTCCTCAGACCACTCCCATACCCACTTAGAGACCTCATCCTTGTCTCCTAGGTCTAGATGTGGATGGTATTTACCGGGTGAGTGGGAACCTGGCAGTGGTCCAGAAACTCCGCTTCCTGGTAGACAGAGGTGAGACAACTTGGGAGGGAGTAAGTGGGTCTAAGAATACCCCAGAACCAAGAGTGGTTCTGAGTGAAGGTTTTGGAGCCAYGTGTCTCCTGTTTGTTACAGAACGGGCAGTGACCTCGGATGGGAGATATATGTTCCCAGAACAACCAGGACAAGGTACTGACATGGGAAGCCCCAAGACTCTCAAAAAACCAACTTTATACCCCATGCAATCAATCCCCCACAGCTTGCCCCTACAAAGGCTGTTGCCACCCCTTCCTTCATGGTCTTACGATGCACCGACACCACATTCTTTTTTTTTTAAGATTTATTATTTATTATTATATCTAAGTACACTGTAGCTGTCTTCAGACACACCAGAAGAGGGCGTCAGATCTCATTACGGATGGTTGTGAGCCACCATGTGGTTGCTGGGATTTGAACTCGGGACCTTCAAAAGAGCTGTCAGTGCTCTTAACCACTGAGCCATCCCCACCCCTACCCCCACCCCATTCTTGTGACCTGCTTTCCTGCTTTGACTGTATTTCCCCAGAATTCCTAGCCTTTGAATCTGGAATTCTCTGGCTCCTCTGAGCCTTCACCCGGAGGAACCTCCWTTTTTTTCTTTCCTTCTAGAAGGCAAATTAGATTTAGACAGCGCCGAGTGGGATGACATTCACGTGGTCACCGGAGCCTTGAAGCTCTTTTTCCGGGAGCTGCCGCAGCCCCTGGTGCCTGCRTTGTTGCTGCCCCACTTCCGTGATGCCCTTGGTAAGGGTTGAGGGGTTCCGATAACACCCCTGACATGGGTGGGCACGCACTAAAGAACAGAACAGAGGGTCCCTTCTGTCTTTACTGCAGGGATGGAAAATAATTTATGCGCCAACCCGAGTGGTTTTGGGAGGGTGGGGATGTGTGTGTGAATGTTTGCCGAGAGTTTTGGCCCTGCGGTAAAGTGAACTTCCACGGGCAAGGAAGGCCCTTACGTTAAATCTCTTGTACCAGAGAGAGAGGCAGACGGATGATCCCATCCGTGGACATGGGAAAGAGTGAATGGACCCACCCTGTTTTAGCCCTTTCCCCAGCTTCACTCCCTGTCCTTGCCTTTACCCTCTCTAGAACTTTCTGAGCCAGAGCAGTGCCTCTCCAAAATACAGAAATTGATAGACTCATTGCCGAGGCCCAACCGTGACACTCTGCAGTACATCCTGGAGCATCTGTGCAGGTCAGGGAGACTCAGCAGCCTTGTTAGTGCTGGCGAGGATGGAGCGGGTGTTCACTGGGGACCCGGATGGGGAGGTGGAGACAGGGAAGCGCTGACTCGTGAGCAGGCCAAATGAAGGAGAGGAACAGAAGAGAAGAGGAGGGTTCTGTGGGAGAAGCGAGAGGATGCTCTTTCTTCCTTCCCTGGCCTTAGCCTCCCACGGGGCAGGGGTGGCTTCCTTAGCTGAGCTGTAACTGGGCACTTTTGAGTGCACTCCTTCCCCAGCGCATAGGGGATACTAGTGGCCTTCCCTGCAGCAGAGAGCCAGGCGCCTCCACCCCGCTCGCTCGCTCGCTCGCTCGCTCGTGCCTCCTGACTGCATCCTGAAGGTTTCTCCACGGGCCCATCTCTGCTCCGTTAGGTCTGTTCTCGGTTAGGCCGGCATGTGGAAGGGTTCCCGAGTGACCTCTGACCTGCCCAAACCTAACAGCATTGTACTGGTCTGCAGTGGGTAGTTATCGGCCTCTCTCCCCTTCCCTTGGCTTCGCCCTCAGGGTGATCGCACACTCAGATAAGAACCGGATGACCGCCCACAACCTGGGAATTGTGTTCGGACCCACGCTGTTTCGACCTGAGCAGGAGGCCTCTGACATGGCCGCCCACGTGTTCTACCCTGGGCAGCTGATCCAGCTAATGCTCAACAACTTTGCCAGCCTCTTCACCTGACTCAGACGAGGACGAGGATGAGGAAGGTGCTTCCTGCGGTTTGCCAGCTAGCCTTCGGAGAGGGCTGGCGGGGGTTTTCTGTTCTGAAGGTGTCCACAGGTTCCACCCACCCACCCTCCCACCCACCCACCCTCCCACCCTTGCCCCGAAAGGACACTCTTCATTTCCTGCTCAAGTCTTGCTTGAGCTCCTGGCTGAGAGGGATTGCCGAAAACGAGGAAGGTGTAGGAGCCCACTGCTGCTCTCCCGGAAATGACGCGTGATGCATGTTCTCAGCATTCCTTTATTGTCAGGAAACTGTGTCGTTATTAAAGTTTTTGCCTGGGAGGTACAAAGACTAAACACAGCCCCCAGCCCAAACCTCCCAACCCTGGGCACCTCAGGTCGCCATTCAGAAAACATGATCTGGTCGGGGGTCCCTTATCCTTTTAGGCACTAGAGTTGAGGAATTGTGTCTCTCCAGGCAGAGACCCCAGTAAGACACTCATGTTCCCCACTGCCATGTTGGGGGGCCCAGAGGGAGGTGGGGTGTTTTTAGAGCTGTCCCCTTGCTCATGGGAAGGAGGAGGACTCAGGCCCTGGGCCTCATCTAGGATAGCCACAAAGTCCAGCTGAGTGTTGTCCAGGTCAAGAGAGTCCAGGGGGTTACATACCTGCCCTTCAGGGGGAGGGTACAAGGCAGGGCCTGCTCCCAACCTGCCCACTTCAGGATGGCCACAGCTGGGGTTGCTGTCCCCCACCTTGAGGGGCCCATAGCAAGGGGGTAGTGGGGGCAGAAGCCGGGGCGGTGCTGCTGGCCTTTGGCAAGGCCTGTTTGCTCCCATGGGGAAAGTTTCATGGCACGGCGAAGGGGCGGGATAGGAGCCTGATTTGTGATTGGCTAAAGCAGGTGCAAAGCCAGATCCATATGTTGCTGCTGCTGCTGCCGGGGCCTTGGCAGGGCTCTGACTAATTTGGGAACCCCCCAGAAACTTGGGGCTCTGATATGGGAGTTCCTGGTTGGGGAGCCCTCCCCGGCCTCTTCCCTCCCACAACAATTCCTGCTGTGACTGAACGTAATTACACAGGAGCTGAGCTTTGAGCTGTCCTGTGGGATGAGAGGAGGGGTTGAAATTGAGACCAGGCCTGGGTTCTGACGATAGATAATCATGGGGTGGCTGAGGATAGGGACCTGACTGGGGATACTGGGGCGCAGGAAGCTGGGGGTGATGTGAAAACAGAGGTTGTGGGTCTGGGGACCCTTCACTGGGGTGGGCATTGAGGCAGGGTGCCAATCCAGTGGAGTCAGACCCCACTGGGCACCCTTGTTCTGGCTTTACCTGCACTTGTCCATAATGCTCAAGTCGAGGACACTGGCTATAGGCCACACCCGGAGCCTTAGTGCCAGGGTACACCCCAGCATGGGTAGGAAACTCACCCCATGTTTCTGGGGTGGGATCAGGATAGGAGACCTGCTGGGCACAGTGGCCAGGGCCATAGTTGGTTGGCGGACCAGGCCCAAGAGGCAGGGAACCTGGACCCCTAACCCCATAGGGCTCAGCCGCCGTCCCCTCAGGCCCCCCATATCCCAGAGTATCAGCAGAGGAAAAGTCCACGTATGGGTTCAGACCATTGCCCGTCATGGAAGTTCCGACCTCTGGCTCCTCCTGTAGCCCCCTAGTATCCATAGCAACATTTTCGGTGATGCTGGGGGGCTGCGGCGAATAGACAGAGGTAGGGAGGTGGGGATCGAAGTTCCGGCCCGTTGCCACATTAGGGGGCGTGTGGACACATCCCAGGCTCTTGAACCGCTGGACTCTGGCTGGAGCTGGGTGGTCAGCAGCCCGGGCTGGGTCACTGGCCCTCCGGGTGACCCCTGCATTGGGGTTGTATCCCGGATACTCGGCTCGGCTTCTCCAAGGAGGTCCAGGAAGACCCCCGATCCGATCCAGGCTGTGCGCTGCAGTGGGCGGGGTGCCACTCCCCCTGGCCGACGCATATCTGGCCCGGAGCATGTAGTGCTGGGCAGGTGTGAGACCAGGTAATGACGATGCCCCATTCTCTGGTGGGGATCCCGGCGGGAAAGGGGATGCCAGGGAGGACCGGCGGCTGACTGTGTAAGCAGAGCTCATACTGCTGGAGCTGCTGCTGCGGCGGTCAGTGGAGACTGGGGGGCCCAGACGGCGGGACACGGGTGCGCCTGCAGATGACAAGGAGAAAAGGCAATGGCTGTGAACCCCTTGATTCTCACCTTGCCTTTCCCACAGGCTAGCCTGGGCCTCGAACGTCCACCCTAGCTACACTGTCTCCCCCTTTCCCCACACTTATTCTGCTTCTGCTTCAGCAGGGATTCTAGGCAGCCATAGTTTGCGTGCTGCCTCACAGTGACAGGGAGAGCACACCACAGATGTACTAAACCGCTGTTCTGCAGTGGCGGGACTGGCGGTGTGCACCACACACCTAGCTATACACCACGGTTTTCTGATTGATGGAAGGAACAATGTCTTCAAGAAAGGAGGGTATTTTTTCAACTGATAAAAAAGATGTTAATGTGCGTGCTGGAGAGATGGCTCAGCAGTTAAGAGCACTGACTGCTCTTCCAGAGGGTCTGAGTTCAATTCCCAGCAACCACATGGTGGCTCGCAACCTTCTATAAGGGGGAACTGATGCCCTCTTCTGGCATGTGGATGTATGTGCAGCAGAGCACCACTCAGGTAACCCGTGTCAGATGAGCCTCAGGGCCGCAACACCTCCCACATCCGGGGCTCACCAGCGTGGGTTAAGCTCGGCAGTTTGAGACCCCGAGACCCTATTGGCCGGAGCTGATGCAGCTGATCCAGCCTGAGGTTCTCCAAGCGGCGAAGGGTGGAGAGTCCGGTGGCCGCAACACAAGGTCCTTCATCCAAGCTGGACAAGTCCTCAGTGCTGCCCCCGGCGTTGCCCGTCATCTCCACGCCGCTGTCCGTGTTGGCCGCGCTGCCTGCTGGGGAATGGTCGCTGCTGCAGGAGGACTGTGCTCCGGGGCTCTGCTGTGGCTGTGAGGAGGATGAGAACAGAGGGGGCGGCACGCGCCCCAACTCACTCTTGGTGAGTGGCTGAGATTGTGAGCGCTGAGGACAGGCATGAGAGGCGGAGTGGGGGGGCAGGATAAGTGGGCAAGAGGGCAAGAGGTTCGGGTAAACTAGAAGGAAATGAGAGGATCCCGCTGGAGTACAAACTCCCAAGGCTTCATTCCTGTGCAGTCCTGCGACCCTGACAATTTCCCCTTGCCTGTCTCCTCTTGTCGTTAAGAATACACAAAATAGGGGGCTGGAGAGATGGCTCAGCGGTTAGGAGCATTGCCTGCTCTTCCAGAGGTCCTGAGTTCAATTCTCAGCAACCACATGGTGGCTCACAACTATCTATAATGTGATCTGGGCGCCCTCTTCTGGTGTGCAGACAGAATTGTACATAATAAATAAATCTTAAAAAAAAAACAACAACAAACTTAAGATTGGGGTCACCCATGGAACATCACTGAAACGTGAGGCAGGCAGGCTGGGCTGGCCACGGAAGACTGATGTGTATAGGAGGATTCCAGGAAAGGGCTAGAAAGTCGTCAGCAAAGCGCGAGGGGTATAGAGGCGACCTTCCCAGGCCGGCTCACCATGGCGCCCTCGGGCACAGTCAGTCTGCTCTCTTCCCTGCCGGATCCTCCTTCCCTTTCCCGCTTGGGCTCCACTGCGGAGAGGGACTGCGCCCGTGGCAAGGGGCCATCTCCTCGATGCCGCTTGGTCACGTGAGCATCAGGACCGTGCACTGTCTTGACGTGTTTGCGGAGCGAGCTGGGATCTGTGTAGCGCTTGGTACAACCGGGAAGCTTGCACACATATGGCTTCTGTTGAGTAGAGAGCCAAGCTAGAAGGCCAGCGGACCAAAGCAGATGAACCCAGACAGAACGGGGGTGGGGTGGGGTACGGGGGAGCGGGGAAGCTCCGAGTGAGGGGGATGCAGCATCCCAGGAAGTAGGGGGGCCCTCGGGTGGAGGAAATCACGAGAGGCTTAGAGGAGACTTAGGAAAATAAATAAAAGTGACCATCAAGGCTGTGAGGCCACCTAAATTCAGAAGCTGAAGGAATCGTCAAGGCTCTACTTTAGATTGACTCTTTGGCTGCTTAGACCAAAGTGTGGCAAGTGAGAACTCTGGTTTCTCACCTCTGCGGAGAGAATCCTGGGTTAAGGGGCGTTATGGGGGATACTTAGGCAGTCGTTTCCGAAGTCCGGAGGGGAGTGGGTCTCAGTTTGAGCGCTCACCTCGTTGGAGTGGGTCCGATTCTGGTGCTTGGCGCGGTCACTGGCATTGCTGAAGGCCTTGCTGCAACCTTCTTGCTCACACATGTAAGGCTTCTCACCCGTGTGCGACCGAAGGTGCGTCTTCAGGTTTTCCAGGCGCGAATAGGACTTCCGACAGCCTTCAAACTGCGGATGAGAGGGGCCAAGCACATTCTCAGACAGGACAGGGAGGTTTAAGGATTYACACCAGAGAATATAATTAAAAATGGGGGGACATGGGGACCTAGGAGAATCCCAGGATTAGGGCACAGGACAGAAGCTAAAGGCAGAGGAAACCGGAAACAGCACAGGGCGAGGGACAGCAGGGAGGTGCTGAGTATCTCGGAGCAGGTCGCCCCTGCACAGGGCTTAGATCGTCCAAGATGGGGTCATCTGGGGATCAGGTTTACACGAGTGTCTATCATTGGTGCAGGACCTATCCACTAGGCAATGAAGTAACAAGAACATTAGGTATTTGAAAGATTATTATTATTATTATTATTATTATTATTATTATTATTATTATTTGAGACAGGGTCTCACGGTTTAGTTTTGGCTAGCCTTGAATTCACTATGTAGTGAGGGTAGCCTCAAAGTCACAGAGATGTGTTTGCCTCTGCCTTCTTTCCAAATGCAGGGATTAAAGATGGGCACCACCATGCCCCGCACATGTTCTCATTTCTTTTAAAATCAAAGGGGCCTGAGCAGTGGTGGCGCACGCCTTTGATCTCAGTGCTTGGGAGGCAGAGGCAGGCGGATCTCTTGGGTTCAAAGCCAGCCAGGTATACACAGCAAGTTCCGGGACAGCCAGGGCTACACGGAGAGAGACCCTGTCTTGAAAAAACCAATAAATAAATAAATAAATAAATAAATAAATAAATAAATAAATAAATATCAAAGGGAGAAAATATGCTTTTTGATCCAAAGCTTTATTTTGTTTTGTTACTTATGAGGTCGTTTCACTATGTCACCCGCTGTGGCAAGCCTGGCACTCATCATGGAAACCAGATTGGCCTTCGTTCAAGAGTTCTTTTTTTGTTTGTTTGTTTGGTTTTGGTTTTGGTTTTGGTTTTTTCCAGACAGGGTTTCTCTGTATAGCCCTGGCTGTCCTGGAACTCACTCTGTAGACCAGGCTGGCCTCAGAAATCCACCTGTCTCTGCCTTCCAAGTGCTGGGATTAAAGGCATGTGCCACCACTGCTCAGCAGATTCAAGAGTTCTGACCGCCTTTGCCTCCTAAATGCTGGGATTAAGGATGTGTGCCACCAGGCCTGGCTTGCTTTTTGTTTGTTTGTTTGTTTGTTTTGTTTTTAAAGATTCAATTTTTTTTTATCTGAGTGCTCTAGCTGCATATACATCTACTCGCCAGAAGAGGGCATCAGATCACGTGGTCATGAGCTAGCATGGGAATTGAACTCAGGACCTCTGGAAGAGAAGACAATGCTCTTAACCACTGACCCATGTCTCTAGCACCTTGTTTTTGTTTTCTGAGACCTAGCCTCACACGTTCCCTGCCTCAGCTTCACAAGTGCTAGGGTTACAGGTGCGTACCACCATACCAAAAACATATTTTAGGGCCAACAAGATGGCTCAGTGATAAAGGTGTCTTCGGTCAAGCCTGACAACCTGGGTGGCGGTGGCGGTGGCGCACGCCTTTAATTCCAGCACTGGGCTGTCCTGGAACTCACTCTGTAGACCAGGCTGGCTTCGAACTCAGACATCCACCTGCCTCTGCCTCCCAAGTGCTGGGATTAACGGCGTGCGCCACCACTGCTCAGCAGGAAGTGACTTTTAAGGCAAGTCAACTYGGACCCTGCCTTGATTTGGCACCAATCTAGGGAGGGATAGGTGCCTTACCGTGCACTTGTGTGGCTTCTCGCCCGTGTGTCTGCGCATGTGCACCACCAGCATGTATTGGGCCTTGAAGGGCCTCAGCTCCCTGGAGCAACCTCCCCAGTGGCACACGAACTCCTTCCGCTCCCCGTGGATATGCTCACTGTTGATGTGCTGAGGAGGAAGAGGAAGAGGAAGAGGCTTTCCAAGGTCCCAGACCTTCCAGCCCCGCCTGCTTGCTCGCTCTCGCCTGCTTGCTCGCTCTCGCTCATCATCCTCGGCTCCTCCTCTTCGGGGAATAGGGGCGGGGAATAAGGGCGGGAGGGGGGAAAGGGGTGGGGAATGCAGTTCCGCCCACACCTAAGGTCTTCTAGCCTATTAGAGCAAAGATACTCTGGGCTTCAGTCTGCGGGACTGAGCATGCAATCTCTGACCTCAGTACCCTTGACCCTCCTGGCCTTAGCTAGGCCTCAAAACTCCATTTAGTCTCCTACAGGCTCCCACCGACCATCTGTTGTCCCCCGGAGCTCACATGCACCAGCTGCTCCTGGGAATCGAACTCCTGGCTGCAACCATCCCAGCGGCAGTCCGTCTCGTACACAGACTCAGGCTCTGGTTTCTCCTCTCTCTCCAGGTCCTCCCGCCCATCCAGCATCCCCAGTAGGTGATCCTAGGGCAAGAGAGACAGTCCTTAGGGTTATT
>BDUI01014690.1:30107-41548 GCA_002335545.1 Apodemus speciosus
GGGGGGGGGGGAGGGTGAAGGGTGGAACATTCTTCCCTCAGCGCATCCTGAAAGCAGGCAGTGGCGCCCCGGGGGAGGCACTATTGGAAAGTGGGGTCCTTATAGTGGAGTGGGAAAGAAGAGACCAGAAACTAAGAGAAAGAAGTGCCTGTGTAAACAGGGTGTGCGCGGAGAGGACACCTTAGATTCCTGGATATCTCCACCGGCTTTCTAAGGGTTAACCCCTACAGACCCCCGGGAACCCCCTAGTGACGTCAAGAGCGAGTCGGAGACGTCGGTCCGGCGGGGATGCCCAGGGAGATAATGGAGGGGGGTCCTTCTGAACCCCGCCCCCTAGGGTAAATCACCCGCGTTCACGAACTTTCCTTCCAGGGGGAAAAAAAACTGCCCATCTTTCTCCCCGTACGGGAAGGAAAGACCTATACCATAAAGTCCCTGGTTCTCCAGATGCCCCAAACCCTCGCTCTCTACGGAGTTTCCTTTCCTTGATGCTGTTCCCAAAGCTAACTGTCCTGGGTTGATTGTTTCAGGGTCATGGGGCCTGAAAGAGGATTCAGAGCGGGGAGCAAGGGCAGGCAGGGTGGTCTGAGCCAGAGGAGGGGCCTCGGTCCCCAGCTCCCGCTCGGGCGGGGGGCCAGCCGGGATACACAAGCTGGCACTGGCCAGTGGTCCCGCTCTGCCCCAGTAGGGGTCTCCTGGCGCCTGGCTTCAGCTGCCCCGGTGGTCCTGAGGTCAGAGGGTCAAAACAAGGTCTCCCCAGCTCTTGCTCTTCCTCAGGGCCCTGCCCACAGTCCTTGGGACTCAGACGTCCAGAATTCCTAGGGATTTTTCTACGGCCTACGCCGCATGTTAGGAAACCCACCCAGCCTCCTTCCGAGTCCAAACCCACTCCTTTGCCCCCAAATCCCATGTGCACATCTGTCACAGCCACAGGTCAGGAATCTAATCCCAGCCCGGCCCTCAGGGGTTTTGTTGCCTGGCACACCCTAACTCCCACCCCACTGGAGCAGCTCCCTTCTTTTGCGGTGGGTCCCGTCTTAGAAACACTGACGTCTTCCAACGGCGCTCAGAGACGCACCTGGAGTTCCCTCTACCACGCAGACCTCCAGCCGGCCGTCCCCACTGCCTCTTCATCCCAACCTCAAGAAAAGGAGAGATGTCTAATATGTGGGAGAGGCGCGGACAAAGAGACCTGGGACAGACGCAGACTGTCAGAAAGAAGAAGGAGATGCAGAGCAAAGGAGGCACAAATTAAAGCAAAACAAGAAAACACCCAAACTTCCTAATCGCTCGCCCTAAACTCTCCCACCCCACGTTGCCTCTGCGCCCCAGGTCTCCTTCTGGGATAGKGTGAGTCCCTAGGCGTCAGAGCATCTCCTCAGCCCCTCCCCCATCGCTCCCAGGTGGTCTCCCGCCTGCCCCCCCTCTCACCTCCGTYGGGGCGCAGGGCTCGGGATGCGTGGTCCAGGGCTGGAAACTGGGCTGGGGGGTGGGGGGGAGGTGTGTGGCGGGGAGGGGGTTCACAGGGCCACTGCAGCGCAGCTTCAGTGCCACCCCACCCCCCCAACCTGGCCCCCAGCCCTCCCGCCAGCCCAGCCCGCCGGGCCGCGAGCCGGGACCACCCGGGAGAAGCGCAAACTTTTTTTTTTCCCCTTTGCAAAAACTTTTTCTCGCTCTTGCCACCCGCACGCCGCCGCTCTTCCCGCTCACTTCGCTTGTATATCCTTTCTTCGGGCCGTTCTAGAAGATGAGCTGGGTGGATAGAAGCTAGAGAGGGGGTGCCGGGCTTATGGCACCCCCAGGACCCCCAGGATCCTCCCCCTCCCTTGAGGGACCCTATACTGCCTACTACCCGCCCCCCCCCCGCCCGAACACGCTGCTCTTGGTGGACAGTAAATCCCGGCGCGGATCCCTGGATCCACTAAGAGGATCTGAACCAGAGCCAGGAAAACATTGAGGAAAATATTGCACGGAGCGGAGGGGGGGGGGGGGGGGGGAGAAGCTCACCCAGAAAGTTAACTTTGAAGGTCCGACTGTCGGCTTTCATTGGTCGTAACTGAGCATTCTCTACGTCGTGGTCTGCAGGCCAGCCTCAATCTTTGGATGGAATGTGGAGGATTTGGAGAGTTGGGGTTTGGGCGAAAGAAGTTGGGTTGKCTGTGGTAGGGGAGAGGAGGGGTGCGACTTATGGAACATGAAGGAAGAACACGGGCTGGAGTTGTAAGTGGAGGGTGTGCATTCACAGATCACTGAAGACAGAGGCACTCTGTGTAGAGTAGCTCTCTGGAGAAACTCCGATCTCCATCTCCAAATTCTGGACGCAGTTGCCACCTCCACACCTCTCTTTAAGGCCTTTCGCGCCCTCTGCTGGTCGTCTTAGCACCTGGCACTCTTCGGAGTCGGACAAAATTGCATGGGCGAACTTAAGGAAATCTGACAGGTTCCTGTCCCCAAAGTCCAGTTAGATGCCCAGGGAGCTGTGTGCACTCAAAGAAACAGAAGGGCACACACCAGGGGAGATTGCGAGTCCCTTAAGGTAGTGCCTGATAGGGGAGTACCTTGTCTCTTTGATTTTGTGTTACCATGGCRACTGGATGCAGGAGAGAGGGCTGCTATTTCAGTTTCCCACCTGAGAAAGAAGCGAAAGCTTGGGGGGTGGGGGGTGGGGGGTAGGAGGGTGGGGATGAAGCCGAGCAGTGGTGGCACACGGCTTTAATCCCAGTACTTGGGAGGCAGAGGCAGGTGGATTTCTGAGTTCGAAGCCAGCCTGGTCTGCAGAGTGAGTTCCAGGACAGCCAGGGCTACACGGAGAAACCCTGTCTCAGAAAAAACAACAACAACAACAACAACAACAACAAAATTGGGACACAAATGAGACCTTACAAGTGTGTGCAGTCAGGGTGGGAACAGATAAAGAACAAACCTGCCACACCACATGACTGGTAAGTTACAAGGGACCCACAGCCAGGCCAGAACAGTAACCACAGAGAAATCTCTACGCCTGTCATGTGACTCACCTTGCACAAGTGGACAATTTTGGAGAATTTTGGTTTCAAGACCCCTGTATGACTTTCTGAATTCTTCGGAAGGGAAATACTTCTGTGTTTTGGAGACAGACTGTTACTCCAGTAGACCAGGCTGGCCGGGAGTTCACTAAGGAGTCCAGGCTGACCCCAGACTCACAGCCATCTGGGCCTCACCCTCCCCAGCGCTGCGGTGACCAGCACAAACCGCACACCAGCTTTCTCCTGTATTTACTTGAAAAATTGTTTCATTGCCAGGCTGTGGTGGTGCACGCCTTTAACTGTAGCACTCRGGAGGCAGAGGCAGGTGGA
This sequence comes from Apodemus speciosus, assembly GCA_002335545.1. Taxonomy (NCBI): domain Eukaryota; kingdom Metazoa; phylum Chordata; class Mammalia; order Rodentia; family Muridae; genus Apodemus; species Apodemus speciosus. The sequence continues at coordinate 33,443 of BDUI01014690.1, forward strand.
TCTCTGAGTTTTTCTGGTCTATAGAGTGAGCCCAGAACAACCAGGGCTACTCAGGGAAACCCTGTTTCAAAATGTGTGTGTGTGTGTGTGTAATTTTTATAAAATTAGTTTTTACTATGCATTTATTTAATATGTAGGAGTCTCTTGCATCTATGTGTACTGTGTGCATTTCTGCTATCTGAGGGGGTCAGAAGGGAAGGTAGAGCATCTGAAAGTGGGGTTATGAAAGGTTGTGAGCCACCATGTGGGTGCTGGGAATTGAACTCAGGWCCTCTGGAAGAGGAATAGGTGCTCTTAATTGCTGAGTCATCTCTCCAGTCCCTGATTGGATGGTTGATTGATGATTGATTTTGAGACAGAGTTTCTCCATCTAAGTCCTGGTTGATCCAGAACTCTCTATGTAGACCAGGCTGGCCTTGAACTTACAGAGATTCCCTTGCCTCTGTCTTCCCAGTGCTGGGATTAAAGGCATGTACTGCCATGCCCATCTTTCTACCTTATTTAAAGTTTGCATTTAGCCAGGCGTGGTGGCGCACGCCTGTAATCCTAGCACTTGGGAGGCAGAGGCAGGGGGATTTCTGAGTTTGAGGCCAGCCTGGTCTACAGAGTGAGTTCCAGGACAGCCAGGGCTACACAGAGAAACCCTGTCTCGAAAAACCAAAGGAAAAAAAAATAAACAAACAAACAAACAAACACGCATTCCAGGACAGCCAGGGCTACACAGAGAAACCCTGTCTCGAAAAACCAAAGGAAAAAAAAATAAAGTTTGCATTTATATTTTCRTTTTGTTCATTTATTTGTGGACCCGTGGCAGAGGGTGAACTCGAGGGCTGTCTTCAGCACTGTTCTGTGACCGTGGCAATTCTTATAAAAGAAAGCATTTGGGGGAGGGTGGCTTACAATTTCAGAAGCTTTGTCCATTATCATCATAGCGAGGAACATGGCGGCAGGCATGGTGCCAGAAAAGTGGCCGAGAGCTACATCCTGATCCTCCAGCAGACCCTGGGCTTAGAATGGGCTTTTGGAGCCTGGAAGATCACCCAGTGGTACACTTCCTCCAACAAGGCCGCACCTCCTGATTTTCACAATCCTTTCAAATAGTGCCAGTCTTTGGTGACTAAGTATTCTAATACATGAGTCTGGAAGGGCCGTTCTTACTCAAACCACCCCAAGTGCTCTAGTGTGTGGAGGCCAGGGGACACTGTAGGACTCAGTTCTCTTAGGCAACTGTCTTAGTGACTGTCTGTTGCTGTGATTAGTACAGCATGACCAAGGCCACTTATCACAGAAAGTGTTCATTAGGGGCTTACAGCTCCAGAGTCCATGACCTTCATGCTTGGAACATGGCAATAGGACAGGCATGCATGATACTGCAGCAGTAATTGGGAGGTTACATCCTGAGACACAGCCAGGAGGCAGAGAGAAGAGAAAGTCAACTGGGAAGAAAGGATGTGACAGCCAGGTAGTGGTRGCGCCTTTGATCCCAGCACTCGGGAGGCAGAGGCAGGCAGATTTCTGAGTTTGAGGCCAGCCTGGTCTACAGAGTGAGCTCCAGGACAGCCAGGGCTGCACAGAGAAACCCTGTCTCAGAAAAACAAAATGGACATGTGCTTTTGAAACTTGAAGGTCTGTCACAGTGACACACTCCTTCAGCAAGGACACACCTCCTTATCCTTCCCAAACAGTTCCACCAGCTGGGACCAAGTAGTCATATAGATGAGCCTTTAGGGTCTTTCTCATTCAAACCAACACAACTGTTTGTGTTGTGTTTGTGTTGAGCTGGTCCTGTCCTTCCAACACATGTTTCTTAGAGATTGAACATGCATACAGGTATTCAGGTTTGGCAGGTCACCTTGACYGGCAGAGCCTTCTCATCAACTCTCCATTAGAGTCACAGATGTGAACACCCCAGGATGTCACTCTGGTATCAAGGAAACCAAACACAGGTTGTGCTTGTGTTGACTATTGTTGCAGAGATCAGAATCGTGATGAGCTGTGCTCCCAGCCTCTCTTTAGCTTAAAAAAAAAAAAGATTTTTAGATGTTGCAATGGCAATTCCTGGTCAACTTCACCACATCTGGAGTGAACTACAATCCAGAAATGTACAAAYAGATCTCTGAGKTCAAGTCAATCTACAGAGCAAGTTTCAGGACAGCCAAGCTTAGGCAGTGAAGGAATTGGAAAACAGAAAGCTGGTGATAATGTAATAGAACAAGGGGGCCCGTGTTCCAGTCCCAGGAAGCAGCAGAACTTKGCAGCTTTAGTCATGTGGCTCTGGCTTCAGAGTCCAGAGTAAAAGGGACTACTGGGACAATTGATGCTGGTTAGCTGGAGCTAAGAAATTAGTGGTGAGTTGGGCAGTGGTGGCACACGCCTTTAATCCCAGCACTTGGGAAGAGACCAGCATCACTGAGGTGAAATCTTCTGGGAAGTGTTTTCTGAGAGCACAGAGGCTGTGTTCCAGAGATAGACGAGGTTGTACCTTGAGCTGCAGCTGGACTTGGTATTGTGTAAGGATCACCCAGGTGGTACTGGTTTTGAAGGTATAAAGGGCATGGAGAGCAGCTGTGGCTTGGCACTGTGAGAGGCCATGGAAGGCCATTGATGAAAGTTCAGCCTCAATTGCAGTTGATGGCCCAGGACTGAAGGGGTCATGCAAAGGAGTTGAGGCTTGGCACCATGAAGAGGGCCTGTGAGAGGCTATTGCTGAAGCCTAGTTGCGGCAGAAGCTAGTATATTAGAGATGCCAGGACCATGGGATGACCACCAAGAACAGCAGCAGCAGTGGAGTGGATCAGCCAGAGCTTAGAGTGCTACAGAGGGTAGAACTGGAGACGTGATGCAAGCCATTTTGAGAATCTCAGAAGATCCCAGACATTGGAACAAGAAGCTGTAAAGTTAAAGTTGCCTTGGAAACCCCAAGATGTTAGAGATGTAGGAGCCATGGGATCCCTGCTGAGGAAAGCTGCTGACAGGGAGTGGAGCCAGCCCACGAGAAAGAAGTTTGTTGCAGTCAACACAGATGAAAGAAGTTGGAGATTGGAAGAGCATTTTGACACCAGACATGGAGATGCAGAGTTTGGAGTTTGCCCAGCTGGTTTCCTGTCTTGCTTTGGGGTTAAGTGACTGAATGAATCCCAGAAGAGACTTTGAACTTGGACTTTTAACATTGTTGAGACTGTTATAGACTGTGGGACTTTTGAAATTGGACTAAATGTATCTTTCATGTATCTAAATGATGTGGCCAGGTGTGCGTCCCATAGACTCATGTTCCTACAGGCCTACGGGGCCTATGGAGTGGAATGTGGTGATCAGAACATTCTTGGCCCAGGAAGTGGCACTGTGAGGAGGTGTGCCCTTGTTGTAGGAAGTGTGTTACTCTGGGAGTGAACTTCCTCTCCTCCTAGCGGCTTGGGAGACTGTCTGTTCCTGTTTACTTTGGGAGCAAGATATAGAMCTCCCAGAGCCTCCAGAGCCATGCCTGCCTGGACGCTGCCATGCTCCTGCCTTGATGATAATGGACTGAACCTCTGAACCTGTAAGCCAGCCCCAATTAAATGTTGTCCTAATAAGAGTTGCTGTGGTCAGCCTGGCAGTGGTGGCTCACATCTTTAATTCCAGCATTTGGAAGGCAGAGACAGGCAAATTTCTGAGTTCGAGGCCAGCCTGGTCTACAGAGTGAGTTCCAGGACAGTCAGGGCTACATAGAGAAACCCTGTCTCAGAAACACCCCCCTCCCCTAAAACAAAAAGAGAGAGAGTTGCTGTGGTCATGGTGTCTGTTGGCCGCAGTAAAACATTAAGATGTATTTATTTGATTTTTAYGTGCATGAATGTTTTGCCTACATCGGTGTATGCACACCACATTCATGCCTGGTGCCTGTGGAGGTCAGAAGAAGAGGACGTCAGACTCTCTGGAACTGGAATTATCGGTGGCTGAGCCACACCACTCAGAAGCTGGGAACCAAACCAGTCTTCCACAAGCAACAGGCTCTCTTAAAGCTCCCAGTCAACTCTCCAGCTTTTGACTTCGAATTGTAGGGTATGTGTGTGTGTGTGAATGTGTGTCCCTCAAAGGGAAGAGGCATTGGAGCCCCTGGAGCTGGAGTTACAGGTAGTCGTGAGCCACTGAGGCTGGGAACTAAGAATTAAACTGCAGCCCAGCAGGCACTCTGGGCCAACTTTCCAGTCCTCTTTTAATACTTAAGAAAAAAAAACGACATGCCTTTTAAAGCATGCCTTCTGCATATCAGCATTGTGTTAAAGTGTTAACAGTGGGGGCTGGAGAGATGGCTCAGTGGTTAAGAGCACTGACTGCTCTTCTGGAGGTCCTGAGTTCAAATGCCAGCAACCACATGGTGGCTCACAACCATCTGCAATGAGATCGGATGCTCTCTACTGGAGTGTCTGATGTGTACTTACATATAATAAATAAACAAAACTTTAAAAAAAATAAAATGTTAACAGTGGTAAGTGCGGTAACAAAAGAACACATATYCAGGTGTGGTGGTTTGTACCTTTAATTCCAGGGCAGGAAGGTCAGAGGCAGGAGGATTGAGAGTTCCAGGCTAGCTTGGGCTGTTTCCAAACAAAACATGTGTAACAGTGTGTGTGTGTGTGTGTGTGTGTGTGTGTGTGTGTGTGTGTGTGTGTGTGTGTGTGGTGGAGAGAGGCTCAGCCATTAGGGATGCTTGTTTCTCTGGAGGACCTGAGTTCTGTCCAGCAGTTCTAACCAGCAGGCTCACACACAGCAGTGACTTTAGGTACAGGGATCCAGCGCCCTCTTCTGACCTCCATGGGCACTGCAAGCCGGTGCAGGCAAAAGACTCATACGCAAGAAAATAAAGATAAATAAAATTGTTTAAAGGAGAGGAAGGAAAAGAATATATAAGCAATGATGTCATCAACTGTATCATATAATACACTCTAGAAAGACTCACTGTATGGGCTTTTTGTTTGTTTGTTTCTTTTGCTTTGAGACAGGATCTTCTGGGCTCAGGCTAGCCCAGAATTCACTATGAAGGTAGGTCTTGAACTCACGGTGATTCTCCTGTCTCRGCCTCCTGAGGGCTGGAGTTATAAGTGTAAACCACCACACCCAGTTGCCACTGTACAATGTAAAGATAATGATAGAAAATGACAAATAACATCTCGGCATGATTTTGAAAATAGTTTTGAAAACCCCTGGGAAGGCATCCGAGCCGTGCTGGAGCACGGAGGTCCCCGAACCCCACTTTGCTTCTGGCCCATTTTAACAACCCCKTACACAACTCTCTGTTGCTTTTCTTTCTCGTTTTTTATTAAGAAAATACAAAATGAATGTCATCCCCGTGGGTCCTGTCCTCGAGGGGAACTAGAGAACTTTCGGGTTCAGCACCCCTTTTTACTGACTCTCAGTTCCAGGGATCCTAACAGCCCTGCCTCCCCAGCGCCTGCTGTCTTCCTCTGGACTTGCCAAAGCAGGCAGCAGTCCCTGTTCTTAGCCTGTGTGTTTGTCTTTCCCTAATCTGTCCACCCTTCTACTTCCTCCTTCATTACTTGAGGAGCTTCTTTCTCGGGAGATTTTCYCCTGCATTCTTCCTTCCCTCCCACGGCATCCCCTGCTGTCCTGGAACACGGCTTGATGGAGGAAATGGTGCTGGCCAGGCAGTCCCTTGAAAGGAAACGCTTTCCCCCATCTGTCCGCATTGGAAACAGCCTGAAATAGGCCAGGATCTGGGACGAGAAGATGCCCATTTAAGTTCCATAGGGGTCAAACCCAGGCACACTGCTACACAGCTTCTTGGGTGTCAGTGTGGATCCGGAACTCACGCTTCCAGACACAGGACTCTTGCTGGGAACCCCCAACTTGAACCTTGAACTTCACCCAAACCTTCAGATCCTCTCGCTAGCTGCAGCCACAGGCCTCTACTACCATGTCTGGCACATCGGTCTTGACCACATTACCATTATGGTCAAGGTAGAGGAGGGAGAGAGGCCTTCGCGCAGTGGGGACGCAGCAGGAAGAACCCGCAGGCCAAGGGTTGTTGGCTTTGAGGAGGCTAAAGACGGCCGAGTGGAAGGAGGCAGCAATGCCAGGGCTGCCAGCCAGGTGGGGCGGGCACTGCCCGCTGCAATAATTCAGCTGGTATCCCTCCGGCTGCAGGATCCAGTCTCGCCACCCCAGCTCCTGGAAGTCGACATAGTGGTCTCGCCTACAGCATAAGGGGGTCTCAGGCTCGCAGGTGGGAGTCCTCCTCCTGGCCCGGCCTGCTCCGGGTTCATTAGCTCGAATCTTAAGTTCCAAGAAGGGACGCTGCTGTCCCGCTGTGTCCAAGAGCAGCCTTGGCAGCCCCGCAGCAGAGCTGTTACGGTCCAGGGATCCGAATTCCAGTTGGAGTTTCACGACTCCGGATTCCTCACTCCGCAAGCCGCTAGAGGGCAGAGTCAGGGCGTGCCAGCCAGGGGAAGTGGTTTGGTGCTCAGCTAGGAAGGTGCGGGATCCTCGGCACCTCGTGGTGCCGCAACGGAAGATCCTCAGATACAGAGTGCCCGGAAAAGAGGTGGGCACATGCAGCCAGAGGCGGGCATGGTACAGGTCGTGGGACCAAAGAGGGGACAGCTGGAAGGTGAGCATGGAGCGGAAGGTTGAAGTCGATTTGTCTGCTCAAACAAACAAACAAAAAGCAAAGAAAAGCGTGAACGGAGACAAAGCTTCTCTCTGACACCCAGCCACCCTACCCAACTGTCCCTCACACAGACCTCTGCAAAGGGCCTGGATTGCCTGTGTCCCCAGCTCTTCTTTCTCTAGCCACACCCCACGCCTCCAGCCTCCCTTGCAGGCCTCTCCTTCTGTTCCCCCTACTCCCCTCCCCCTCCGTCGTCTCTCTCTCTCCCCTCACCCACCTATGACGGTAGCAAAACTGATGACTTCCTCTCGGTTGCCAGGGCCCATGCTCCTGGGCTGCAGTCTCCGGAGGGCTCTGGTCAGTGCTGCCCGGGGCAGAGGGCGAGTTATTCTGGGACGGCTGGTTAGGTGCAGCCCCTCCAGGATTTGCTGCTTGGCTAGCTCCAGGACCAGAGCGCGTTCTCCTTGGGGTGCCAGTGTTGGGCCCCCACAGGACGGGCACGCAGATCTTGAACTCTGCACCCACGCCAATGCCCACAGCAGCATTGGCCACAGTTGGACTTTTGAAAGCCCCATGCTCCAGGTGGCTCTGAGTTGAGAACCTCGGATGGATGGCAGTTTTATGAGTCTGATTTCCCAAAGAGGATGCAGCAGCAGCAGCAGCAGCAGCAGCAGCAGCAGCAGCAGCAGCAGCAAACCAGTGTCACAGCTCCCCTTGACAAAGGGCAGACTTGTCCTTGATAGCCTGGGACTCAGAGGACTGATTGTAGATCACCTGGTGGGTAGCTATGTTTGACCCTCAGTTCATGACTGACTACTGAGCAGGGCCTCTTTAGAGCCAACTGCTTGAGTTCCCTCACCTATCGGTCAGCCAGCAGACCTACCCTCTGAACCTTAGGATTGGCCAGCTGCGCTGCCCATCAGGCCCCTGCAGGGGGTGGAGGGCTCCCCTCGTGCTCCAGTTTCACCATCTGGGTGTGGTGGCTTGAGGTAGGGGTATGGGAGGGGGTGCAACGTGTACATGCATGATGCAAGAAAGAGGATGATTTCACAGGATCGGTTCCCAAGGTCTGGGACTCAGATGAGGGTGTCCATAGGAGTCAGGCGGGGATGGGCGGCTCCTCAATATGCCCTGGCTTCCTAGCTTGAAACCGGAAACAGTTTTATGAGGCTGTTCCAGTGGTTAGTTCTCCSGGTCTCCATGTCAGAAGAAGAATTCTGGTCTCCATTTCTAGCATTCAAGCTGAGATAGGTTTTAGAAAGCGTGGTTTAAAAAAAAAAATGGAGTCCTCTTGCTCAGGCCAAGGTGGCAGTGCCACGGGACATAGAAGTTACCTTTTGACCCTGCCTGTGCTGGCTGCCCAGAGTCCACCTGGGGGAGGGCCAGAGCAAGAGGTGAGGACATGCTTCTGTGATGTCTGGGGAAACCCGGTGAGGTGGGGTGGTGGTGATGCAATCTTACAGCAGGGCAGAGTCCATCGAGGCTGGCGGGAGGGCCTG
>BDUI01014692.1:23736-33810 GCA_002335545.1 Apodemus speciosus
GAAAATATTTTCTTCCTTCAAGAGGGAAACATATCAGGTCACAATCACAATCAAAAGCAATACTCAAACTCCAATGGTTCAATGTCTGAGATCTAACTCACGATCTTCCAGGATCCTCCAAGGGCTTGGGTCACTTCTCCCGTTCTGCCCTTTGTAGCACACATCTTGTCTTCTAGGGTCCAGCTGCCTGTATTCCACTGCTGCTGCTTTTGGTGGTCATCTCATGGCACTGGCATCTCCAAAACACTGCTGTTTTCCACTGTAACTAGGCTTCACCAATAGCCTTTCATAGGCTCTCTTCATCGTGTCAAGCCTCAACTCATATGCGTGACCCCCTAAATCCTGGTCATCAATTGCAACTGAGGTTGCACCTTCACCAGGGGCCTTCCATGGACTCTCACAGTGCTAAGCCTCAGCTGCTCTTCATTACCCCTTCATGTCTTCAAAACCAGTACCACCTGGGTGACWCTTACACAGTACCAAGTCCAGCTGCAGCACAAAGTACAACTGTGGCTAGCTCTGGAACACAGCCTCTGTGCTCTCAGAAAACACTTCCCAGATTTCACCTACATGATGCTGCTCTCTTTTTAATCACCACTAATTTCTTAGCTCCAGCTAACCAGCATCAATAGTCCCAGTAACACAAAACTTTGCTTTAGTGGTTCTGATATCTTGTTAATCACAGCTGATTCTTTAGCCCCAGCTAACCAAAACAGAATCTTCACAATCAAAACAGCAACTGCCCTGATAAGAGTCTTAAATTTTTCCTCTGAAATTTCACAAACCAGGCCTCCATTTTCTGCACTGTTCTTAACATTATTTTCCAAGCTCCTACAGAACTTTCCACAGAGCTCTTAAGATCCTAATGGCTCTTCTACCTCAAAGTTCCAATGTCCTGCTATAGTTTGCCCCAAAACATGGTCAGGTTGTCACAGGAATACCCCACTACTCCGGTACCAATTTGTCTTAGTCAGTGTTTCTATTCCTGTACAAACATCATGACCAAGAAGCAAATTGGAGAGGAAAGGATTTATTGAGCTTACACTTCCACACTGCTGTTCATCACTAAAGGAAGTCAGGACTGGAACTCAAGCAGGTCAGGAAGCAGGAGCTGATGCAGAGGCCATGGAGGGATGTTCCTTACTGGCTTGCTTCCCCTGGCTTGCTCAACTTGCTTTCTTATAGAACCTAAGGATACCACCCCAGAGATGGTACCACCCACAAAGAGCCCTCCACCCTTGATCACTAATTGAGAAAATGCCCCACAGTTGGATCTCATGGAGGCATTCCCCCAACTGAAACTCCTTTCTCTGTGATAACTCCAGCCTGTGTCAAGTTGACACACAAAACCAGCCACTACACCTAGTAAATAAATAAATAGAAAACTTGGAGCATTATGCAAAAGGTGGGATCAGCTAGACCACAGTAATTCTCAGGGTTTCTCTGGGAGCATCACAATATCTGGATTAAAAGGGATTCATAAGATGATGTGGGTCTCAAAAACTTTCTACCATGCCGTATTTTCATCCTAGCCCAATGTGAGGTGCAGACTGTAGCAGGCTCATTACTGTGGAAAGAAGCTTTCAGGACTCTTGCTCACACATCCTTCAGACTCTTGCTTTTCTCCTTCATCAAAAGTTTATCACAAACCCACTATTCATGAGACATATAAATTTTGGATACCCCTGAAAATAACAAATTGCTCTTATACAAAAAAAAAAAAAAAGCCTACCTAAAGCGTCCATCTTCACAGTGCAGTGTTATTTGCATTTTATGGAAAACATTTTAAAATCATTTTAGTAAGTGGAATCCATTTTCCTCCATGAACTGCTAATACTGAATTCTTAATGGCTTCCCCAGGGTTTTGTGTCTTGCTCTGAAACCCTGAATGATTTCTTCACTGTTGAGGCACAGCAAACAATCACAGTTTATGCTCATAAGCATAAAACTCTCATCTATTACCCTTCCTGGGTTTTATATTCTTAAAGATGGAAACCTTATTTTCCATGCAATCTGAGTCTAAGACAATGCTAAATTGGTTTATAAGCCTTGTGAACATTGCTATAAACATTCTTAAAATGCTTTAATGTATAATATCAGCACTTTAAATCCTTATAGAGACAATTATGCTCCAAATTTCTCAGTTTTTAAATAAGTTACTGACTGATATTTTTCTTTGTGGGAGCTCATCTTTGTTTTCTTTCTTGTTCCTATTATTATATTTTACACTAAAAATACCATGTCAGCATGTTCCTCTTCTAAGAGATTCATATTCAAAATCTTACATATCCTGTGTAGGATGCAATAATGTTCTTCAAAATATAAGATATGCAAATTGGTCCAGAAGATACCACAAAAAATACAGACTACCTATGTACCCTTTGATGGCCTCCCAGGGGTTAAGAGTAAATACTTATTTGCTTAAAACACCAGTAACTTAGCTATATAGCCCACATTGTCCCAAAAATACTGTATGAGATGCCAAGGGAGGGAGGAAATTAAACAGTCCTACCCAATTGCAACACCTATAAACCATAACAGCAATTAGAACAGCAAGATGTCTGTAAGGTGCAGTAAGTGACACTCACATGTTAGTAGTAACAAACGGCTTTCCAATTATACCATAAGTAAGGTCCGTTCAATGGGAAGCAAGCCATACCTGGTATGGAAAACATATTGACCTTCTCAGAGCCAGTCAGATCACGGACATTAGGAAGGAATCTACTACTGCCACTTGGCTAGACCAGCATCATTCCATACTACATTCTGTATCTTATCCTTATACCCACAGATAAATGTAGCCCCAATCCTCATTAAAGAAGCCTGTCTTTAAAKCAAGTGAACACCACCATGGAAATCCACAATCGGATACTATGCAGAGATCAATATGTAATGAGGAGCATAGTTTCAATGAATGAATTTAGGTCACAGCTCCTGCATCTATGATTCAGAGGATATCCATGGAATAAGGAAGGGGTAGAAACATTGTAAGATTCAGAATAATAGAAAATCTGTGCTGAAACAGTCTCTCCTAGATGTTATTGCACAGACAAGACCAGAAAATGACAATGTCAGTGAACATACTAATATAGAGGAGGGCAAATTACCACAAGGTCCCACTTGATAAAGAACTAAAGGCAAGTAGTGAGTGCTGGGAGAAAAAAACCACCCTCTCCCAAGGATGAGCCTCTTTTTGGTTGCCTGGTGCAGAACTGTAAGACTGAAGTCAAACTCACAAACAGTAAAATCAGATCAGCGAGCTGTATTAATAGATATGTGCATACACATATACACGTATACACACACATATATATATTATACACACACATATATATATATATAATACACACACATATACATCAATAGTCATCAAAAGGAGGCTATTAACTTGAGTAGGGAGTGTGGGAAGGATTAGAGAGAGGATTCCTAGGAGAAACAGAGGGATAGAAAGGAGATAAGGTGTTGTAATTCCATTTCAATTAAAAACATTTAAAGATAAAAACCAAAAATTTTTGATAATACTCGATATTGTTCTGGGGTGACATCTTAGCAAGGACAGCACTGGTTGTGCCTGCATGAATGAGAGTAGAGCGTGGGACCTCAGATGCCTCAGTCAGTAGGCAGCTGGCCTGTAATACTAGCAGGTGAGAGGTAAAGACAGTGAATCCAAGAGCAAGCTGGCTAGCCTGATTAGTCAGAATCACGGCAGGCTTTGAGTTCAGCAAGAGAAGTTGTCTCAGTATCAAAGGTGAAAAATGACTAAGGAAGATACCTGACTACAATGTCAGACCTCTGCACACATGCACACATGCTAAATCTATATGCATTTTACCCTACATGAGTCCATGGAAACAAGTGCATCTTGCCTTCACATATACGCACATGATACAAACTTCAAAGTATATCTTAAAGAAGATTAAGATGGCTCAATAAGTGAAGGCATTTGTGCCAAGACAGATGCAGGAGCAATAGAATTAGAGACATGTGTTAAAATATAGAATTATTTAGGAAATTGATCTTTTGACTAAGAAGTACATTATTGATTGATTAATTCAATTCACATATATTGGCAATAACTCTGAGTTTCCCTTCTGTGGGAAACTTCAAAGTAAATCATTATGATCTCCATTATTTTAGAGTATGGATATTATTTGTACACAGCCAAGCATGTGATAAGTAATTGACATATAATTCAAACCATGGGGACCGTAGATAGGGCTCCATAGTTATACTCACTGTCTGCTCTTCCAGAGGACCTTGGTTCAATTCCAAGCACCAACATAGCTATATATATCCACCTGTAACTCCAGTTCCATTAAATATGATATTCTTTGGGGGCCTCTGCAGGCACTGCATGAACATGGTACACATATATGCATAAAACACAAAATATCTAATATAAATTAAAATTTAAAGGAGTAGCTCAAATCTTTTACTTATAGAACTGTATATACAAGGGTATTTTGGAAATTATCTTATGGATATAAATTTGAAATAGTTTCTTGTAGTGGACTTATAAAATTTATAATTTTATTGCATGCACATTTATGATTTTGTGAAACAGAATATATACACATGTATACACTCATTGTGAAGACAATAATTTCCAAGGATATGGTAGAGATACTGTGTTTCATGTAAAGTTCATAGTCATACTTGCAAACCTGTATGAAATTCAAAGATCTGAATCAAAAAGTCGATCTATAAATTCTAGGTTAAACAATGTTTTATATGTTACTATCTTTTGTCTTTTCTTTGAAAGTGCCAAGCAGATTTAAAAGTTTGTCTGATATTTTATGGTCTTTTGATCYGTCTGTTCAGCCTTCTTTAACAAAGGATCACAGACTAGGTGGCTTACAAACACCAGGAATTGATTTCTCACAGGGTTGAGAGGTCCACAAGGCACTGGGTAGGTTCAATACTGAGTGATTGAGGACCCAGTTTCTGATTGACAGTGGCACTTCTTCACTGCATGTTCACATTACGGAATGGACTAGCAGTCTGTGGTCTCTTTTATCATCTTGGTGGCTGCCCTTGTGATGAATTCACTTCCTAAAGGGCTAACCTCTTCATGCTGTCAAGTGTATAGATAGATTTTCAGTGGAAGAATAAGATAGGAACACAGATAGTTCCATGATAGCACTTCCTGACATTTTCGTTCAGTTATTTCAATGTTTGAAATGTGTAGTTAAACACTCATCATATAATTGTTTTAGAAGCATAAAAATCAATCTCTATATAGCATTTAATGATTTTTGCTTAATATTATATTTAGTACAATGTTAACATTTAATAACTGGTTCCCCTCCATTTTTTGTTAGGTTTTCAGACAAAAGCAGTGACTATCTACTAGAACATTTCATCTTTTAAAAACGCTTTTTACCCCTTAATTGTTTTATTCATTCAGTCAGTGAAAAAAAAATAATCCCAGATAATACTACTACTTCGTTCTGAACTGACATGAGAACTAAGGGCCTTAAAACATTGAAAGCATGAAAGACAGCATCCAGCATGGTACCAGGCACATTAATAAGGAACTCATTTAGTGCTGACAGATACAAAAGTAGAATTCACTGTAGGTATGGTCAAGATAGAGCACTACAAGACTACAAGACTGTAGCTTTGTCATCTTATTTTTGAGTAACTTTTGTTCTAGTTCATTCTCATATTTTTCTGTAGCTTGCAATGTTTTCTTCCTTACATTTTCGGTATCCCCCTATTCTCATTTTAAGTGGTAGAATAGCATTAATTTATTTTTCATTCCACTCAGCAATTATCTTTACAACTTCCAAGACTAATCATCTAAAACATAAAATAAGACAAACATATGGAAAACTACAGATAAGCCTATAACTGAAAACAGACACAAGTGTTGTCATCAAATCTAACAGATGTCAACATCTCACTGTACTTGCTGCAGAGCAACACACCACAGAGAGACAGACAGTCATCTCGGAACCTAGAGCTCTGAAACTACAGCCCTGCTCCTACAACTGGCAGCAAATGCTCCTCCAGTTAGAAATGAGAATGTTTACAGTCTTTCTATATCATCTCCTCATTATCACTACATTTTCATGTATAGAACGTATTTAATTGTAAATCTGATGAGGACTCAATATATCAGAGGCAACATGTCACGTGTTTTCAAAGGGGAACTCAGGGGCTCTGATCTAATCCCTTGATAGCTTTCCAATTGGACTATTGAGAGGTGGTAGAAACAGGAAAGCTGGCCTCATTGGAGAGAGTTAGGCAATGGGTATATCTTTGAAAGTTGCATCTTATTGTCACTGAATATCTGAAAAACACCTTTGGGATAAAAATAAGGAAACCTCATCTAAGTGAAGATATATTTCAAAAATAGTATTCTCTACTAGACATGAGGATATTGTTCATCCTTCATTGACTTCTGATATAGCAAAAAAGGCAGTCACTAATTAAGATCTTGGCATTTGATCATTTCATCTATTTATATTTTCATAGTTTTAAAGAATACCCCAAAATCAGTGAGCTGCTACATATGTACCCTAGTTTTATTCCTGTTGTTCTTTTTCAAAAGAACAACAACAAAACAAAGCAAGCAAGCAAACAAAAAACAACTCTGAATGAAAGCAATTTAGAATATGCAAGTTCATTTTAACTAACAGGTTATGGTTTATCATTGAAAGAATGATGAAATCAGGGTGTCTCAAGCAAGAACTCGAAGCAGAAGCCATAGAGAAATATTGCATGCTGATTCACTTGTAGAAACATGCTAGCTAGCTTTCTTATACACACTAGGACTACTTGCCTAGGGAATGGTGCTATCCACAGTGACCTCCATCTTATGTCCACAAACAATCATGACAGCCCCCTGCCCGCCCCACAGATATGTCTAGAGGGCAACCTGATCCAGGCAGTCTCTTGATTGAGACCCACTTCTCATGTAACTATATTCTGTGTCAAGTTGACAGTTAAAGTCAACAAGGACAAGAATGTTGCCTTAGTATTGATTCTATTATGTTGTGAAAAGCTGGTTTTGACCAAGTCATCTTAAAATTCCATAAGGTTTATTTCAACTTTATTTCTAACCCGAGTTTCTATTTCTTTCTGGTAAACAGAAGTGATGAGTAGCCCTGCTGAAAAGCGACACTAGCTCTGCATCACCTTATTTCTTTTTTTCACTGCAAGATTTTACCTTCATAGTTAGATTCTTAAAGGTTTTATTATGTGATCCCTTCTAAAGTATTCCTACCATGTTATTAGATTAAATGCTTAAAACTCTTGTTTCCAATTACCCAGTTAAGATTTTAAGTTTGACAGTTTTTTTTCTTGTGTCAAACTTTCCACAAGTTTGGAGAAAATAGTCTACCAAATTTTGTTAGATCCTATAATTTTCTTATTACTTAATTTTTCCATGAATCTGATGTGCTACTGAAAAACTGAAATTTTCTTATGCTTATTCGGGTAACTGTATTATTATTATTATTATTATTATTATTATTATTATTATTATTATTATTAAAAATATCTGACTATCTACTGTTTCCAGTCAACAGTCACACCCAAATGAATAATTTGCTTTTCTGGGTTGTATTTCTAAAGTGTTTGTGCATTTACATATATATTTGTGTTTGTGTATGTGTATACCTGCATTCATAGTAGGAGACAAATGCAGCAGTCAAAGAGCAATTTCGAAGAGGCAGAAGCCTTCTTCCTCTTTGTGGCAGCAAGCCTCTGTACCTGTTGTACCACTGTACTGGCCCATGGGTTGTGTTTATATTTGATCAGCTTTAGATAGAGAACAAATGGATTCAAATTTACTGCTCACAAATACACATTATGTGTAGATTATCTTTTGAGCTCTGTATTCACTTGGCCGATCAACTGGTTGCAGTTTACCAACATACAGTAAATTGTATGAGACTTTTAGCTTAAAATTTATTGTCTATTAATCTTTTGCACTATCAGACTGAAAAAAAGGTAATGCTTTATCTCAGGCACTTGAGTACCTAATACAAATAGGCTACACACATTACAAAACATGTTTCCACAATCTGATGATAGGACGTATGTCTTTGCCCTTTTACCACCAACTGCATACATAGATATTCTTTCTTTATAAATAGTAGTATCACACAATTGACATACAATATATCTCACACATAGATATCCTGTGATACATGAAGAAAGAGAGGCTTCTCTAAGAACTAGAAGAAAGTATAACACTTACTTATTTGACATAATATCTGCTCATTTATATAGGAATCACTCAGTTACCTAAGTGATATAAATTTCTGTTTCTCAACAATGGGATAGACAATAAGGATGCAAATACTTTTAAAAAAAACATTATCTTATTTTCTATGAGTAATAAGGGAAATTGCCTTCTCTTCTGGTCTGTTCTTTCTGAAGTCTTCAGAACCACCAGTCTTACAGGTTGGGAGACTCTGAATTGCAGACTATGAAGGATATCCTTTGTTTTGGATGACAACATGGAGGTGCAGTCTGCCCTTGTCTTGGCTGGGATTGGAAGAACAGTAAACAAATAGGAACTGCTTCCCTCTCTCAAGAGAGTCTTGGATTCTCAATGTTCCTTCTACAGCTCTGATGTGGAACTCCAAGGAGCCAGGTTCTCTCCCATTGCCCTGCTGTGGCTCCTTTCTTCTGGTCTTATTACAGTCCATTTTGTTACCCAGGGCATTCGCATTCTGGTCAGCAGCAAGAGGGATGAAACTAAAGAGAAAGGGTGAGGCACATGCATGGACTACCTATGAAAGGAAGTTCTAAGAAGGCTTCCTGACAGTTCTATTTACATTTTACTGATCAAAAGTCAAGTACAATACCATCTTCACCTTACATGTATCATGGATATGGAAACAACCTTGTTGGGCATTAGTCTTATACATTTAGATTTAAAGATTTTCACAGTGCTGAAAAGAAATGATAAAGGAAAACAGATGAGAAGTAGTAGCAGATTCAGTCTGATTTGTCATGGTTTTTGTTGTTGTTTTTGTTTGTTTTACTTTTCAAAGGATATTGGAATATCTCAAAGGTAAGAGGAGTTAGATCAGAGCTGGGTAAACAAGCTTCATTGAAATAAATTTATATTTGACTGCACACCCATATACATTGTATGTCATATATATCAAATGATTTTACCTTTCATCATGTGTTAGATGATGATTCTACAATTATGTTTTAACTAGTAAGGATTCTAATATCAAGCCTGTTTGGTTCTGTTGAGATCCTGCCTCGTCTGTGAATAAACCACTTTTAGATTATTAAAAGAGATATTGATTTTTTTCTCCAGATTCAGTAGGATTTTGGTTAAGCTCACAAGGATTCCTCAAACCAGTGCAACAAGCATAACCTGTACTTGTAAAAGATGAGGTTACCAGTAAGACAAATTTTAAGACATGAAATGAAATAGCCCCTGTGCTTTTAATATTCTTTGAATGTATGCCCAAATTTTTTCTGTCACTTTCCACAGAGCAGTTTAAATCATGCAATGTAAAAATCAAACTGTCTTCTTGAAAATGAAGTTTTAATTACTATAAATTATCTTCCATTCATGTAACTTTCTATCTTTAATTAGTTCTTCTATTATATTAGTTCTCTAGCAGATAGCATCAACTCCATCAAGACAAAATTTCTACTGCAAGCATTTGAAGAATGGTATTTTAGTTGAGAGGGTGTGTACTTCTGTTACTCTCTCATCTACTTGGGAAGTTCGGGAAGGATGATCACTTGAGTTCACAAGTTGAAACATTTTCTAGCTAACAGAGTAAGACCAGCCAGGGGGTGGTGGCACACGCCTGTAATCCCAGCACGCTGGGAGGCTGAGGCAGGCGGATTTCTGAGTTCGAGGCCACCCTGGTCTACAGAGTGAGTTCCAGGACAGCCATGGCTATACAAAGAAACCCTGTCTCGAAAAAAAAAAAAAAAATTCCTGCCGGGCGGTGGTGGCACACGCCTTTAATCCCAGCACTTGGGAGGCAGAGGCAGGTGGATCTCTGAGTTCGAGGCCAGCCTGGTCTACAGAGTGAATTCCAGGACAGCTAGGGCTACACAGAGAAACCTTGTTTCGAAAAACCA
>BDUI01014696.1:24258-34376 GCA_002335545.1 Apodemus speciosus
GGCCGGGCCGGGCCAGCCCCAGCCCTTCACAGATGTATTTCCACAACATATTTAGGTCCTGCATTGGGAAATCTGCACAAAAGGACAAACTCAATCGAAGTGTTTTAAGTGTGATTTTTTTTTCATGGCAGAATTTTAGCACAGTCTGAAAACCACCTTAGGGCATTCAAGAAACAGCCTGATCAGCGGGTCTAAGAAGCTGCTTCCTTTACTGCTAATCTGAAGGTTTCCAAACATGTCATTTTCTCTACCTCCTTCCTGATGTTCCTCATTATCACCTCAGGAGGAGGTGAGATGCCAACCAATCAAATCACGGATTCTCAGAAACGAGGATATCCTCCCTCAAGAACACTGCCCAGGATTTCAACAATCCGGAGACTCCACCCCTGCYGGGAGAAGGTCTCAGAGCAAGGGCAAGAAAAACTAAGAGCTCTATCTGATAAGGTCCAGACTAATCCACCTGGAGCTAGGGTGGGGGAGGAACGGGAGAGCCTGGGCTACTACTGCCAGACTTTGTGACAGAGGCCAACCTTTTCCAATGTACAAAGGTCCATGGGGTGGAAAATATATTCTGCATAGTCGGGGTGCTGCTCCAATGGGACAGGCTTCTGGAACGCATCTGTCTGTAAGAGAGACACGCACAGATAAAATGCATCACTACCGTAAAGACCAGGCATAGGCGACAGAGGACATTGAGAACCAGACACAAGTTCGCMGGCCAGAGATGACCACACAGGAAGAAGCTCAAGGTGACCCCCGCCTTCTAACTCTGCTCTTCCGGAGAGTCCCGGGCCTGGMCCGGTGTGTCTGGTTTTGGTCTTTGTTTCGATTGCAGCCTCTGGCTTCTYCCACTAAGCCTGACAATTACCACACTGCTGACCACTCTGGGTCTCTAAAGGACAGTTACTGTGTAGTCCACACCCCAGCACAAACTGACTGGAGGGAAAATGATGCTGATAAGGTAATTCAGAAAAAAAAGCGCTCAGCGAGCACTGGGTGTGACCTGGGTAGAAACCCAGAAGGGAGATTCTGTCCCTCTCAAGAAGCCAGACTCATTGAATTTTGGTCTTGATCCACTTAAGGCACCAGCTCAAGGGGCAACTCCTGGTAGGTGGGGGGGTGGGGGGGAGGTATTTACTCTTTAATTTTAAAATGCTAAAAGGAGGTGCTGGCCTGGCACAAGCCTTTGATCCCAGCACTCGGGAGGGTGCGCACACCGTGGGCACCCTGCACCCAGAGTGGTTTCTAAGCATCTGTATCTCTAGTTCCAGAGGCTTCAATGCTCCTCTGAGATCTTTGGGCACGAGGCAAGCGCATGGTACAGGCACAGGCGAAACACCCACACACATAAAATAAATAAATCTCTTTAAAATATACCACRCATAAACTATTAATGCCTTCTTCAGTTTTTCTCTTGGGTTTAGGATCCTACAAAGCTGAACTGGAGTCTGGGCATGGTGGCACATGCCTTTGGTCTCAGACTCAGGAAGAAGAAGCGAGTGCTTATTTGTGAGTTCGAGGCCAGCCTGGTCTACAGAGCAAGTTCCAAGACAGCCAGGATTAAACGGAGAAACCCTGTCTCAATGAAACAAAACAGCAAGAAGGCAAAGCTGGGTTTGTCATGGAGAGCTCACTGGCCGCAGCCCTGTGGTAGAGCATTTATCTAGCACGGGTGGGTAAGGCTCTGGTTCAACTCCCAGCACCCTCGCCTCACCTCGAAAAAGGAAAACAAACCTGCGCCAGGCTCCTGCACTATATGATCCCTTTATGAATGGTCTGAAGCAGACACAGCAAGAAGCTGGGCTGAGGTGGGGCACACCTTTCATCCCAGAACTTGGGAGACAGAGGCAAGCAATCTCTGTGAGTTCGAGGCCAGCCTGGTCTCTGTACCACCTTCTGGCTATAGACCTTACTCCCAATGATTGGGATTCAAGAGAAAAATAGTTCCCTGTTCTAATAAGAGCCAACTGGAAGGAGCTGGATTCCCCCCCCCCCCCATATATGAGAAATTTCAGAATACATCTCAAAGCCAAACCTGCTTCTGGTTTTACTTTCTGCATTATCACACTTATCTCTTTAGCGGATGTGTGGGGGTACAGGCATGTGACGGTCTAAGTGTAGGGGTGCAGGCATGTGAGGGTGGGGGTGTGGAGGGGTGGGCTGTGTGGGGGTGGGGTGGAGGTCAGGAGCCTGGGGATAAAACACTGGTCAGCAGACTTTGCCGCGAGCACCGGTATCTCCTAGGACAGGACACCTCGAAGGCCGTATTTGGGGGCTTCTGTACTAGCTTTAGAGAAGGGCAAACCCCGACAACAGCACTGAGAGCCCCTATGAACTCTTTTCACTTAGGAAACAATCTTGAATTTCCTTAGACCACAGGGTGCTTTGATGCGAACAGAAGAGGGAGCCCCACCCAAAATGTTCCCTGAATTCATCGGCAGGAAAAATGAATGAATTATGATGTCTTTAGGTGATGGGAGGTGGACGGCTCCCCTGCCAGTGGATCCCTCACCATGAGACCATGGCTAAACCGAAACCTGTCGAGGAGATCAAGGTGGCCTTGGACTTCTGCCTCCCTAGTGCCAGGATTATAGGCATGTACCGCCAAGACTGGGTTTAAATATCACGTTTTCAAACATGATACATCTTGGGGTTGGAGACAGGTGGAGCTCAGTCTCCAAGAATAGAGCTAGTGTTCACAGGGCCCTGGTTTCCAAACCCATTATCACAAGGAAAAAAATTCTCAAAAAGCATTTTTCTGACACTTTCCCGAAATGGCCTTGGTAAATGCACCAAACGCAGCAGTGCTGGCATGGTGGAGCGTCGGCTCAGGAGGGCACTGCTGTGAGGGACATACGTACCTGGACAGCCAAATGTGGCAGACCACCATGCTACCCCAGCCCCTTAACAGCAGTCTCACCTACAGAGCGTCCAGGTTCGGACTCACTAAGCTGGGCTGCCTCTCTGTTCTCACAGAATTTCACACAGGCCCCAGGGAAGAGCACGGAGTCCCTCCTCAATCAGTGGGGTTTGACGGAGTTGAGTGTGATCGCACAAGTGTTCAGAATCGCACTACCCCAGCCGCACCTCCCTCCCGCGGTCTCCCGGCTAGACTATGTCAGGACAGACTATTGTATCTCCTGTCTGTACAGGAAGGTCCCCGAGAGCATGTTTGTGCGCCATGAAGGAACCGGTCGGTCGTCAAAGGACTCAAGTGGCCGCGGTCATCGCGCTCGCGGCAGCGGGGACAGGCCTCTTACCCCGGGCTGCTTCATTTTCTGAATGGCAAACTTGAGCAGGTAGGACAGCTGTTCAATGGTCAGCATGGTCATGGCTTTGCTCTGCGTCTCGATGCATTCTGCTACTGTAATCTTCTACAAGTCAAAAAACCACACACACACAGGTCCGTTAGGGGGGAAAATACACATGACTGCCATCTCGTCTCCTCTCTGCGCTCACTGGTAAAAGCCATTCCCACCTGCGTGGGAACCGCTACTGGTCTTGGAAAGGACACCAGACCACGAGACCAACATGTACTGGATCTGTGGGCAAAGACTTAGGTGGTCAATCCACGTACACTGTGCCAGGAAGTGACTCCGGCCGGTGAAGACATCAGGATCTGAGCTGGGACCTGGGGCGGTTCAGGACCGCAACCCTTGGGTCTTAGGAACTGAATGTGAGCCAGGCAGTGGAGGCACGCAGGCGGTGGAGGTGCACACCTTTGATCCCGGAATCTGGGAGGCAGAGGCAGGAGGATCTCTGCGAGTTTGAAGCCAGCCTGGTCTACAAGGTGAGTTCTAGGACACAGGGCTACACAAAGAGAAACCCGGTCTCATGAAACAACAATAACTAAACCTGCAAAGGCCAGACAGGGAAGCACAGCAGGTGAACTCCAGCCACAGCATCCTGGGCCCTGGGCTACGGTGGAGACAGGCGCAGCCATTCTTAAAAAGCTGCTGGCCCAGAGGGCTGGAGCTCCTTAGAGAAGAATTAGGGGAGGGGATCAGCCAATCAGGAATACGACACAGCATTCCATGCCCAAGGACATCCTGCAAGAGGAAACCTCTCCCTTTTCCTTTCCTTGTTTCAAAACCATCTCACTCTGTAGACCAGGCTGGCCAGGAACTCGCAGAGAACCACTCACTTCCGCCTCGCTATTGTCAGGATTAAAGGTGTGCCCCTCCATATGCAGTTTTCCCTTCTCTTCCCTTTCCCCTTTCCATCCATTTCCATCCTTTCTTCTTCTCCTTTCCCTTCCTTCCTCGCTTCTCTTTGGAGACAGACTCTCATTATGTAGCCCAGGCTGGCCTCAAACTCCTAATGCCTCTGCCTCAGCTTCCACAGTGAGTTTACCAGTGTGTGCCACCACACCAGGCTCACAACCGCATTCTGTCAGGGACATCCTTATCAGAGAGAAGCTCCAGGTAACCAGCTGTAGCCGGGCTACCGTGGAAGGATCCCACCCCACCTCCACCCCCCCCACCCCCGATCCGCAGGGACTCTGAGGTGTGTGTGGCAAACAACAAAAAACAGCAAGGCCTAAAGTGTCCAGGGCTCTTCTGGCCAGGCTGTGAAGGAGAGATGCGACATTTTCTCCATCAATTTGGAATCAGTTTCCATCTGTCACATCTCTGGGGGCTTCCAATAAACTCCCGCTGTGGTCAGTGGGACCACAAAGAGTCCCATAAAATTTGACAAGAGTGACGGGCACACTAACAGACTCCATTTCGTCTTCACCCCTGAAGGGCGTGGAGCAGACTGAGGGCCCCAAATCCAAACACACAGCAAGTACACCTGCTTGCTCGAATCCTGTGCCTTTCCGTGTGCCACAGATCCAGAGTCACCTGCCCACCCTGTCATTCCCCCTCCCCCTCTCCTCCTCCCTCTCTCTGGCCAGGCCAGTTAAGAGAACAGAGAAAGTCCCAGTCCGGGTTTTTTAACAGGGAAATTGGTGAGCACCACTGACTAAGGAGCCCAGCAGCCAATTAGCTGGAGGAGACTGGGAAAATCTCGATAGAGAGAAGTATGGAGCCAGCCGTGCCATTCTCTTAGGGGAAACACTGTCTCTCCACACGGGAGGGCTGAGCCTCTAGCGGGAGCCGTGGGGACAGAGAGGAGCCACCACGATTGTCACGGCGAGGCGACGAGGCTCTACCCCACGGGCTGCTTCCCCCACAGAACGGTCATAAACTCTGGGGTCTCAGACACCTCCCTCTACAACGTCGCTCGCAGAGAAGGCAGCCTATCTCGGTGCGGTGACTCAGACCACAGGGAAGGCGGAAGAAAACTGGAGAGCCCACCAAACCATGGGGAAGCCAATCCAGCTCTGAACAGAGTGGGGAGCTGTCAATACAGTGTGTGCAGGTCTATCAGGAGGAAGCCCAGGGGAGCCAGCCGTCAGCCAGCTTCTGCCACGACAGAGGCGGGAGACCCCTTGGACATCATCATCATCACCTGTTTTAAAGTCTAATTTTTTTCGAGAATTTCTTTTTTTCTCCTTTCCCCACCCAAGCGCGGCATCATGGGCGATTTCCTATACTGAGCTCCCCTGCACACACACACACACACCAACACACACACACACACACACACACACACACATCTGGGTGGCGCTTCCCGCTCACACAGGAAGCTTCCTCACGATCTAATCCAGTTCCCGCTGAGATCCCAGAGATGTTCTGTGAGAAGTGACGTGTGTGTGTGTGTGTGTGTGTGTGTGTGTGTGTGTGTGAGCGACACTCGTTTTCATCAGAGAGCATCGCGGTGGGAGACACGCGGACTCCGGAGCTCGAGCAGTCGGCGGTTGAGCGGCTGATGAGGCTCGGGTGGGCTGTCTTCAGCCTGCCTGGCACAGCGGCAGCCCTGAGCCTGCGGCTTCCTCTGCCCAGATGTCCTCCCCTTCGGCTCCTCCTTATACCTCAGTGTGTCCTTCCCAGGCCTGGACTCTTAAAGTGGGGGAGACATGGCGCCTCAACTTCCTCTTCCGGTCTTCCGTCCGTCTTCTCTACTCTTCTTCTACTTTCTGCTATAAGCGACTTTCAGGTTTTTCTTCTTTTGCCAGAAATAACGATAAATACTAAGAAAGGGCTATCCAATGCACTGTGTCGAATGTGTTGTCAAGACCTAACAGCACTGGAGAAACACAGGTCCCACGAAGGAACGCGCGAGTGAGCCGGTCACCACGTGGAACACGCACACTAGAGCAGTCTTCCCAGCAGGCTACTGGCGAGGAGTCGGGGCCGAAGAAGGGGAGGAAACACAGCACGGGATCTTTTCGAAAGGCGTCAACCATTACAGATCTACAAGGTCCCTTCCAAGGCACTCGAGGCAGAAGCAGCAGACGCACAGCAGCAGGTCTCAAAGCGCTCGCTCTCAAGGCTCGGGGACAGGCAAGGCGACATGTCTTTCCAAGAGGTGCCCCACTGCAGCCAGCGCAGAGGCGGGTCCCCAGAGCGGGGGGCGGCCAGGGTAGAGCAGGCGGGAGGCAAGACATTTCTCTTTCCCTCTATTTGGATTATTTTGAAATGTTTAAAAAAGAAAAAGGAAGAAAAGAGAAAGGAGAGGAATTGAGGCAGGTAATGAATTCATTCATCGGGAACTAACCTCACATTCAGGACAAAACCAGTCCCCCTCTGGTTCCGATGTCAGTCTCAGACACTTAGCGTGATAAACCCGGGGACAGAGCTCACAGCAAAGGACTTGTCCTTCCCGGTGACAAACCCAGCAATAGAAGTCATTCCGTCCGTCCTGCGGTACAACATCAACAGGGTCTGTGGTGAGTGGCTGCTTCACATAGTAAAACGGACCATGTCTTAGCTCTGACTGGAATGTAGGCAAGAAAGACAGGTGGGGTTTCAAAACACGGTGGTTTCTTAGCAGTAAATCGCACAATACATCAAGAACACACACCAACAGCATCCCACCCCTCACAACCCCACCACACGCCCAGGCCATCTCCACCTCCCAACTAAACGCAGCAATGGCTGCTGGCAAGGAGCTGTACAGCCAACTTGCCTCTACATTAAAGGGCCAGGCACTGGAAGATGGCACCTGAGAATGGCTAGGTGGCCCACGTGCAGTTTAACCCCCTTCCCTCCATGAATCAGCTATGTGACCTGGGCCGTGTCTCTCTCCACCTCCCTGTCTCAATTTTCTCATCTGTAAAATGGAGCCGAGAGTCCCAACGTGTTGGTATTAAATGGTAGCACAGCCACAGACTCGCAAAAAACTGAGGGGCCAAAATGTGTATGAGTCGGAACTTACACAGCCGACACAGGTGTGGCGATCTGCTCTGGCGAGCTTTAAATAGTAGTACGTGGAGGGTAGGAACAATTAGAATTGGCTGGCGCAAAATTATCCCCCAATAGGCTCCCCAAAGCCCTGAGCCTTGACCAGGGTGCTTGCATCCGCCAGGAAGCCTGGCCACTTCATCAGAACCAGCAACAACAGAGAGAGGAAAGGGCCAGCCAGTTCCTGGGAAGCAGACATCTTCCTGTGGGGACAGCCTCAGGAAGCCTGTCTCTAACATTCRGCARCACAGCAGAGCCTGCAAAGGCCGCCCCGAGTGGACCGGACYGGTGGTGACTGTCAAATGGCCTCGGACCAGCTCTGGGACCTTCAGAACCCGCCGGGAAACAAGACGCCTTCCAACAAAGCCATGGAGACTGCAGATATCACATTTACACAACACAAGCTCCCTGTAAGGAAAAGATTGTTCCCTCCAACAAGACCTCACGCTGGCTACATGCAGCACAAATTCTGATGATATGGATAAGCCAAGAAGACTGCGCTTGTAACCCCAGGCCTGGGAACCGAGGCCCAGGGACTGAGAGACGCCAGCCTAATGACAAGAGGCCTCAGCAGGTAAAGGCCAGCCTAAGCAACCAGTGTGATCCCTGGAACCTACGGAAAGGAAAGAGAGAAGCCCATCATACATACATACACACATACATATACACATACATACATACATACATACATACATTCTCTCTCATACACTCTCCCCACCTTACACACATTCTCTCTCTCTCTATCTCTCTCTCTGACCTAACACAAACTCTAACACATACTTTATTTTAAATTTTTAAAAAGTATGTGTGTATGCACACGCACACGTGTGTGATGAACGAGGGTTTCCTAGTCCCTTCTCCAAGTGACCGCCACCGCTCTACGTACACTCACGTACTTCTACATTTTTTTAAAAACTGACCTCATCTAAAAACCGCTTTAACGTTTTGTTAACTGAAAATCTGACTTAGTAGGACCAGGCTTCTGAATTCGAGTCTACAGCTGCTTTTTGCCCTCGGGGCTGGGGATTGCGCCCAGGACCTCACAAACTCTCAGGGAAGGCTTAATCAGGGAGCCACGCCCCATGTCTGTATCAGAATGGCCAGAGCCTGCAAGAAGAGAGAGACTCGGAGCTGCAGGCAGCCGGGGTKCTTCCCTGGATTTTAGGACAAGGAATCGGAGCTCTGCAGATGTCTGGTTCCCCCAATCTCCTCCGGGGAGTCTTGGGAGCTTTTTGCCCATTTCAGAATCAAGTTTCCTAAATCTCCCTAAATGAATAGCTCCATCTTCCAGAATCACCAGCAGGGGCTTGGGTAGTCTGCTCTGCTTCCAGGGATTAGTAGCATTGTTGGCATACTCTCTAAATGGAATGATTTTCAATGTACTATGCTGCACAAGTTCAAGGCAGCCTTACAAATTAACAACACCCATCTCGCTAACCAGAGTCAAGCCAAAACTCAGGAATCAAATAACCCAACCTGACACCGCAGCCCAACTGGGAATTTCTCATACGGCTTTTATTTCTTGGATGGCTCAGAAGTTCGCCACCACCCCCACACACACACACACACACACACACACCAGGCTCCACCTCTGCCTAACCCCAAGTAGGTGTCCTCAGGACCAAAGGGACAACCAGGCAGAGACCGCCCACTCCAGGGACAGCAGTGGCCGCAGAGGACAGCAACCCTGTCAATCACATACTTCCCTGCCGGCTTCTGTTTTTGACTCCACAAAAATAACCTGATAACAAATGTGGAGGTTTTTCAAGGGAAAGCCAACCATTCCAGGTAAAATGGATTCTGATTTCCCTCTCCCACGTGTCTGAAGTATGTAAGCGGCCCCACAGCAAAGCACACAGGCTGCAGCCCAGCGACAAGGGGATAATTGCAGGTTACGGAGTAAATGTTTTTATTCCCTGGCTGCTGCCCCAGGCCGGCTTAACAAGAAAATGGAAAAGACCTATTCACTCACTCCAGGATGTTTTCATCTGCACTGGAGCAGGCAGGTGTTTGCAATTCAGGATTTCTGTAAGAAGAATGAGTGAAAGGCTGGAGAGATGGCTCAGTGGTTAAGAGCGCTGASTGCGYKTTCAGAGGACCTGRGTTCAGTTCCCAGTACCCACAGCTCAGAATTTTAGTTCCGGTTCCAYGGGATCTCACACCTTCTGGCCTCTATGGGCACTACACTACATACAAATACAAGCTTACATGCAGTTTCCAACACCTACAYGGCAGCTAACAACCTTCTATAACTCTTAATTCTACCAAGTCTGGCCTCCAAGGGCCCCTGCAACCCATTCAAGCAAACACACATAATGTGATTTTTAAAAAAAATAATGGCTGGGCAGTGGTGGCGTACGCCTTGAATTCCAGTGCTTGGGAGGTAGAGGCAGGAAGATTTTAAGTTCGAGGCCAACCTGGTCTACAGAGTGAATTCCAGGACAGCCTAGGCTACACAGAGAAACTGTCTCCACAAAACAATAACAACAACAACAACAACAACAACAACAACAACAACAACAAATCTCTTTTTTAAAACACTGGTATGGCGGCACACACCTCTAATCCTAGCATTTGAGACAGAGGCTAGAGGCTCTCTGTGAACGTGAGTCAGCCTGGTCTACACGCTAAGTTCCAAGCCAGCCAGGGGCATAAGGTGAGAGTCTATCTCAAAATGAAGTAACTATCTGTGATCCCCTTGAGAGAGTGCACGAGAATTGTCCCTTTCTGCAAATGTCATATTCTAGAAATAACCAAGGGGCGAGACTCTCTCACCTCTGCCTGCGGAGGCTAATCTACCAAGACAGTGCTTATCACAGCCCTCTTGAA
>BDUI01014697.1:21806-37017 GCA_002335545.1 Apodemus speciosus
CTCTTCCTCCTCCCCCTCCCCCTCCACTCTTCTTACCCTTCCACCTCACTGCTCTGCTAAAGGAATGGTGCATGGACCCCAGTAGCTCCATTATGCAGTTCATTGTGACTGTAAGCCCAGCTCCAAAAGACCTGAATCCGAATTCTGAACTGCACAGGTTTATTCCCATCAATAAAAATTAAAAGACTTAATTTAAAAGTGTCAAAGAAGTCCATTACCTCGGTTACCACAGAAAACTACTACTCATATTTCATAGGAACATACTAAAAATGTAAATTATTTACTTTGTCATTTTCTGTTTATTATCATTGTAATACAAATCCATGTCATCTAAATGCAAATTCATGTCACTTAAATATATCTGTAAGTATGTGATGAATGTGTAAGGTATATATTTACACTAATGGAAAATGTCTGAAGAACAAGGTAGGAAGCAGCTCCTACGTAACATTATTTAGCTTTATTACAAACTACACTGTGTTTTGCACTGTTATTGTTATCCAAAAAATGAAACCCAGTTTTAGAATCTCTCCATTGTCAAGACCGTTTACCTAATGTATCATTTTATAGCATCTAACTCTCTAACTCTTGATGTCCACATTTCTTTTGGAAATAGGACAACATTACTTTTACATCCATGGTCAAAAGAAAGGTCTTAYACCGGGAGTACATGGCACAGAAAATGTTTTCTATAACATCTGATAAAGTAGAGTTTTATAGTGATCAACATTGTGGTGGTTTGAATGAGACACGTTCACCTTAGATTCAGGTATTTGAGCCCTTAGACCCCAGTGGTGCCAGTGTTTGGGAATGTGATGTTACCTTGCTAGAGGAAGAATATCAGTGGGTTTAGAAGTGGGATTTCATAGCTTTATCTTTCTTCTCATTCACTGTGCTTTGTGTTTGTAGTAAAAGAGAAAATCTCTAAGATTCCTGTTGTAACAATCTGATACCATACTTTCTCCACCATTATGTATCTTCACAAAGAAGCTATGAGTCAGCAGAAACTCTTCTAGAAGTTGGCTTGGCAATAGTGTTTATCACAAGAATAGAAAAGAAAGTAATATAAACATGAAAATTTGAAAATAAGGCTTCCGTGCAAAAAATACAATTTAAGAGACAAATTCAATCACTGTTCATTTGAATACATATGTTCACTCTTGAGGAAGTTTGTATATTATCTGTTTTTTCATTACTTTCCCAAAATAGACAAGTTTATTGACACAAATGTATTTAGAGACTGTCTACTGTAGAATATTGTCAGATATTTAGACATTACTATCACTTAAATAATTTCCCAAATTAAACAAAAATGGATACTATTAAACTAAAGGTAAATATATTTTAAAATTTATCTGACTTTAACCAGTTCTATTATTGTCTTTCACTGTGTCAAGTTATAAACTTTTCCTAAAAGCACATGAAAATCTAGCATCCAAAGGCTGCCATCAGTGACACAGACTCAGTTGTTTTGTTGCAAAGTAAACTACTGTAAATTCAAGAAATACAGCAGTGGGCACATCTTGAAAACAAGCTTGGAATAGAGGTTTCATAATTGCATCAGAGCAGATAATTAGGCAATTAGAGCTATTAAAAGTTGACAAAGCACATGCCTGGGTGAAGTATGGTTCTGTTTTCTAAAAAGGGAAGCCAGAGCAAAAGAAAGATCTGCAGAGATTTTGTTCAACTCTATTCCCCAGAAGGAAGTTCTGCCCAAAAGAAAAAATGTACAAGATGTGATTTCTCTGCTGCTATCCTCAGGATTTAAGAGTTAAATTTACAGGATTAAATTTTCTAGTGATGCAAAACTCTCATATCATTTGCACACATTTATCGAGTGCATTAATAAGGTGAAATTAACTTTGAAAGATATAAAATTGAATAAAAACACAAGTTGAAAATAAAACAATGGAACTAATAATTTAATTTCTAAAAAGCATCTGATGCCTTGGCTTACATCAAACATAAATCTGAAGCAAGGAAGAAAATGGGTTATAAAGATGATTGTATTTTAAATATGCTGCAAACACAACAAATTAAATTGAATTGTGTAAATGAATAATGCAAACTGGAAGCAGGGCAATCCTTAGAACCCCTAGCTCCCTGATCTGCTTGTTAAATTTAGGATGATCATATATGGCTTGAGATTATTGCAGCTTCTCCAGTTGACAAATGTAATTGCAGAGACTGATGAAAGGGTATATTGGGCTGCTGCTTTGGATTCTGTTGCAAAGTACTTAGGAGCCAACAGATGGTGCATACATTTTGAGGTTGCAAAGGGTAAAAAGGTAATGAGATTGGGGACCAAAAACAATTACAGTGTCTTAAGTCTCCAGTGCAGCATAATTATGGTTGCGGATTAGGCAAAACAATTGAGTTTAATGTATTCATAATGTTGTCAGAAGTTCAAGAAACAAAACCTGGAGGTGTAGGATCTGATAGAATGAGTCAAATTTCTGCAGGACATTCTCCCCATTCAGTTACCAGAAAATTCAGACAATACATATTTATTCATGCAAAATGAATAAATAGTATGTCATGATTATTTTGTTGGTGCAATCCTAGCAAACAGAAACATGTATCAAACAAAAAGTGGCATCACTACTCAACAAATTCCTTATGAATGTAGAAGATTATCCAACTGGAATAACAGGCTCTGATTACAAAAAGAAAATAAACTTGTCCTTGATAAACTTTCTGGACCCCGCTGAAGGGTGTGGATGAGAAATCAAATTTTAAAAAGAACTTGAATTGATAATAGTGAACTATTATAACTTTAAATTTTTTAAATCTTATATTTAATGATAGTTCGTAAATATTTTAACTTCCCCTTTGCCCACTACCCACAAGAGATAGAGGAAAAGAAAGGATACGGGGGAAGTAGATCTTTTTAGAAATGTTTGTTTGGAACAACTCCCATCTGTCTTGCCTTGAAATCAGCAGTTCAGTTTACAGGTCAGCAGTGGGCACCTTGATCCACTCACAGACACTTCACAGTTCACCAGCAGTCCAGTTTGGTAGAGTCAGGATAGCAAACAGGAATTAGCAGGGGTGGTATTACCTAGCAGAGATTATCAGGCCTCAGCCTTGGTACAAGTCAGCAGGAGAGACCAGGAAAGAGACCAGGAGAAGTTCTCTGCTGTGCCTCTCTCAGGGAAGCAAAAGAGCAGTGAAGATGTGATCCAACAAATGTTGTACAGCTAGCTCTATGAGCAATTCTAGCTCCCTTTCCATGTCTGTCCATCGAGTCCTATTTATATCCTGCAAATACCGTGTGTTCTCCATGAGTCTTGTCTCAGAATGTTTCTTGTCTCAGGATATGATTCTGACTCCATTGACATCACCTGTCAATCAGCCAGAATCCTCAGAAGTATCAAGAAGCCACAGTACACCACAAGAAGTTTCTTGGTATGTTTGTCTCTATGGTGTCCCCATAAATGTAGCATAACTATGCAATGTAAGGCAGATCCATACATAGCAAAGAATCTTCCATCACATGTCCCTTCATGTGTTTGTTTGAGTAGAACAAACCATGAAAGGAAATAATGATGTTTAAAATAATATTTGAAACAATACTGAGGATGAAAAGCAGAATAAAATAACATTTTCCTAGGGCATTTCATTTTCTTGCAAGCGACCTGTACTAAAGAAAATCTTTGTGTTCAATTTCCTTCAAAATACAAAACACACTGTCTGTGTCCTTACCTCATCACAAGAAACTTACTGAAAGGCATGGACAACATCTGGGAATCTATACATACTATATGTTTATACATGAAAATAATTCTTAAGAAACAAACCTTCATTATGAATTGAATATTAGACATATGCTAAATTTATGTAATAGGAAAAGATTTAATAGGAGAAGATAAAAACCATTTTTTCACTTTCCTATAATTAAAGTAGTATGTGGCTTTCCCAATTGCTCCTTGTAGAATTGCTTACAGTGTGTTCCAATGATCTGGTTGTATTCTTGTTTAATGATACAAAGTCATAGTATCTTTTCATGCCAACATATAAACACCATTAAAAATAATGAGTCCACACTAAATGGCATGTGTACTTCCAGTTCTTATTATTTTTTTCTCTCCAAGTATAGCTATCCTTATCCTAATAGACTGAATATTGCTACAGTCTTTACAGAGGACTTGTGGATTTAAAATAGTTTATCTATATATTTTCCAACTGTTTCTGAAATATTTATTCTCGATAATTCCATAATTGTGCACATTGGATTGTGACCATATGTCTGCCCATCCTTGCTTTCTTCCTCCAATAATTCCTATAACCTTCCACTTCACATCGTCTAATTTTTTTGCAGCTCACTACGTCTCAGGCATGATACAACTGTTGTTAGTATTTTAACATAAGAAAATTTTAATGAATCCTTCTTTCCCCGTTTTTCTGTCCTGTGAAGTTCAGGCTTGAGTAATAACAAGGATAGAGACAAGGGGATATTACAGGCCTTTCCTCCACTTAACAATAGTTCTAGAACAGAGTAATAAAACCAAACTTGTTGATCCTTTTCAAAATTTTCTACATAAGTAGTATAATGAATATATACATACATATGTATATATGTTCACTTTCTTTAGAGTCTAATTAAAAATTACTTAGTAAAAACATCAATAGACAGTAGTCTATATGTACAAAAATGAAAATAGATCCACATTTGTCATCTTTACAAAGCTGACATCCAAGTGGATCAAGGACCTTAACATAACACCAGATAGACTGAATCTAATAGACGAGAGTGGGACAGAGCCTGAAATTCACTGGCACATGGGTGAGGGGCTTTTCCTAAATAGAACTCCAATGTCTCAGGATCTAAGATCAAGAATTGATAAATGGGACCTAATGAAACTGAAAGACAAATGACATAGTCAATAGAACAAATCTGCAACCTACAGATTGGGAAAAAATCTTCACTAACCCTACATCTTATAGAGGACTAATATCCAAAATATATAAAGAACTGAGGAAGCTAACCATCAAAAAAGTAAACAACCCAATCAAAAAATGGTGTATAAAACTAAACAGAGAATTCAAAGAAGAATCTTGAATGGCTGAGAGCCATGTAAAGAAATGTTCAAAGTCCTTAATGATCAGGGAAATTCAAATTAAAATGAATCTGAGATTCTACCTTATACCCATCAGAATGGCTAACATCAAAAACTCAGGTGACAACACATTT
This sequence comes from Apodemus speciosus, assembly GCA_002335545.1. Taxonomy (NCBI): domain Eukaryota; kingdom Metazoa; phylum Chordata; class Mammalia; order Rodentia; family Muridae; genus Apodemus; species Apodemus speciosus. The sequence continues at coordinate 27,001 of BDUI01014697.1, forward strand.
TCATGAGGATGTGGAGAAAGAGGAACACTCCTCCATTGCTGATAGGATTGTAAACAGGTACAACCACTCTGGAAATCAATCTGGAGGTTCCTCAGAAAATTGGAAATAGATCTACATGAAGACCCAGCTATACCCCTCTTGGGCATATTCCCACAAGATGTCCCACCATGCCGCAGGGGCATGTGTTCCACTATGTTCATAGAGGCCTTATTTATGATAGCCAGAAGCTGGAAACAACACAGATGCCTAAGACAGAAGAATGGGTATACAAAATGTGGTTCATTTACACAATGGCATACTACTCAACTATTAAGAATGAGGACATCATGTGCTTTGCAGACAAATAGATGGAACTAGGAAATATCATCCTGAGTGAGGTAACTCAGATCCAAAATTATATACATGTTATGTACTACTAATAGATGAATATTAGCCAATAGTACAGAATACCAAGGATACAATCCGAAAAACTCAAGAAGTTTTACAAGCTGAAGAGTCCAAGTGAGGATGCCTCAATCCCACTTGGGAAGGAGAAGAAAGCAATCATGGGGGAGGGTGGAGGGACCTGGAAGAGAGAGGAGACAGGGAGAGGAAAGGAGAACTTGATCATGTGTTGACTGGGATTGGGGAGAACAGGACTGAAGCCCTGAGGGCCATCAGAAAGAATGGAAACAGGTAACCTCAGGAGGTAGGAGGTGGGGGTACCCTCTAGAATGTGCCAGAGACTTGGGTGGTAAGAGACTCTAGGACTCAAAGGGAGGGATCTTAGATGAAATGCCAAACATTGGAAAGAAGGAACTTTTACAGCCCAACTCCAGCAGAAAGACAAGGCATTAAGTAGAGGGATAAGGTTGCCATCCCACAGTCAAAAACTCTGATCCAGAACTGCTTCTGCCTGAAAGAACTGCAGGGACAAATTGGAGAAGACCCTGAGAGAAAGGAGGTCCAGTGACAGGCCCAAATTGGGATCTCTCTCAAGGAGAGTCTCTGAGGCATGGCACTATTACTGATGCTATGGTGTGCTTATAGACAGGAGCCTCGCATGGCTGCCTTCCTAGAGGTCCAAGAAGCAGGTGAAAGAGTCACATACAGATATCTACACTCAAAGAAAATACAGGAGCTGGAGACCCCCTGTAGATGAATTAGGGAAAAGCTGGAAGAAGCTGTGGAGGAGGGTGACCCTCATAGGAAGAGCAGCAGTCTCAACCTGAAACCACAAAATCTCTCAGAAACTGCCACCAGCTAGGCAGCATACACCTGCTGATAGGAGGCCCCAGTAGGCTTAGTTTTATGAATGGATCTTTAAATGAGATTTATCAAACTTCCAATACCAACTGAGATTTTAATTATATTGAAGATGCATAATTGTTTTTGAGATTAGTAAGTGAATAAACAACAACGAAAAAGTCTGACACTGGTATCAATGAATGCAAAGGAGTAAGGAAGGAAGATCAAGTTAAGATCTGATCAAAGGACTATGTTTAGAACTTTCTGTAACTTAGATACTAAAATCTAATTATTTCCTTATTCTTCCTCAACCAAGCGGGGATTTGAAGTGTCTGATATCATTGTATGCTGTAAAGAAAGTGAACATAAAAAGGAAGCTGGTACCTTAAATGAGTAATTCAAGTTGACTTCTATGTTTTATAAGGTGAAATGTTGGCTTTGACTTCTTTAGTCACCAAATTAAAGGCAAGGAGAGGTGAGTAAGTGACAATTAAGCTTCTCAAAGAAAGATGTCCAGCATAACCTTAATGGTACTGGGAACAGGAAAAAAAACTTTCTCATGTGTCATATTAATATATAAAATTATTTATTTCAAAATCAATAGTGAATAAGACAATAGAATATTGTTATTTTAGAGTTAATTTGGGAAGGTAACTGTAGAGAGAGTCCCTTATGAACTGTACAAAAGAATCCTCTGTCAATCAAAAGCTGATATTCTATTAGCTGAGGCAAGAAATAGGAAAGTCAGACATGCCACAGATATTCTTGGMCAGAGTCAAGAGTGGGAAATTCACTCCAAACTCTGAGGAATGGGTACATGAAACTGGGGAGAGGTATCTAACAATGTGGCAGACATAGATTAGAATAAACAGGTTATATAAGTTATGAGCTAGTAGGGATATGAGTCAACTTTATGGTCTAGGAATTTATTTACAAATAATTAAGTCTCAGAGTCATTATCCTAGGGAAAAAGAGGATGGGTTAAAAAAAGAAAGAAAGAAAAAGCTGGTGGCTACTGGTAACAGGAAATGTATGTGTCTCTCCTAAGCACATGAGAATGCACGCATACCATGAAGCCTGGTAAGCAAAGAAGACTTGCTACAAAAGGAATTAATGCATGAATTGGAATAATAATAAAAAAGAGACAATGAAGAAAAGTTTAAAAAACACATAAAATCCAATACGTACAATAATGGTACTGGAGCTATTTTAGGGTCTCTGAACATTAAAGAAAACAGCAACAAAATAACCATGTGATTCTTTATATATGAAAATCACACAGTAAAACATTTAGTTCACAATGGCAAAACAGACTATTTTTTGCTAGCTTTATATTATTTAGACTGCCCTTTCAAGTCAATTTTTATTAGGAAAATGTTTGTCATTATCACTGGATGTCAAACCACATAAGAGGCTACATGTGATTTAATATTTTTTATATGGGTCTTATTTTTCAGAAAACAATTGGGAAAATATTTTTGAATAGGATATACAATTTTCACACACCTAAGTCTTTATGTGTATCGGTGTAGATCATTTCTTATGAGTATACCTTTAGTGATAGGAGAAAGGTTTACATTCAACTGTATTGAAGAACAGAAAGGTTGTCCTTTCCTCCTCTTATAAACACCAATATCTCCCAGAAGCAGAACAGAGGGAGAATGTGGTCCATTGAGAGTAATAGCCTCTGTTTGTTTTCAGTTTTCACTGTGACCTTAAAAGAGTTTCAACGCACTTTAGCTGTCTGCCATTTCAGCTGAAAAGCAGAAGTTTGAAGGAGAGTATGGCAACACAAAACGGCTATGTTCAAGATGAACTAATGGACTGATGTTGACAGGATGATRAGGAATTCTACCTCCTTAAGAGGTACTCTTAAGAGAAAGTGCTCTCTGGAATTGCAGACAAGGAAATCCACAATTAAATCACAACCCTCACTTCCATAATGGTGAGAGATTTATACTTTCATTGAACAAACAAAACCCACATATTCTACCTGCTTGCCTCTTAATTACTCTGGCTTCCTGATTTTCAGGGTCTGCCTGTCAAGTTGTGGTTTCTTAAGAGAAAGTTACTGTAATCATACTGCTTCTTTTACCAACTAACAGAATGAGTTTAAATTTTCGTATGAATAATAAACTAAGGCACTTTAAATAGACAAGTCTGGAATAAGAGCAGAAACATCCATTTAATCCATTTTCAAATGGTTTTAAAAGGATGCCTTTATATTTAGTAACAGCAAACATAATTTATATGTTATTGGCATTTTATTTATATTGAATCACTTCCTTTTTTGAGTATGAATACACTAACTAAAAATAATGTGTAATCAAATATTACAATATGTCCAATAGAAGTTGAAATGATTATCTGTAATTCATATTTTACAATAATAATGTTTTAAATAACAAAGTCTTTAACTCAGTTAGCAAATATTTATTTCTGTATATAAAGATACATCCATAATTTTAATGATTTTTTTCTAATCTGGAATGATGGTGCTCTCTCCAAGAGTCAAAGACCAACTAATAAAAACACAAATACCAGACAGAAGAAGCCATCTTTTAAGCTGTTGGCCACAGCTCTACAAGAGACTTCAAAAACACAAAGCCTATTTTTGTTGCTCTTAGTTACCCTCAAGGGTAGAGAATATCTCAATTGTGGAATTCACAATGCTCTTCAGACATAGGGTTCAGAGACCAATGATTTGGGACTGAGTTAAATGAATACCCCTTCAGGGCTAGCTCACATGATTCCAGAAGGCATCAGGCAAGATTCCAACACTCACACTGAACTATGATACTTATGAACCACATCCATGGTCAGCATGGCATGACAACACTAAGGATACCATCAAGGCATATACTTTCATGATAACTATCAGCTCACTGATTAGACTTAAGACCCGCTTAATAAAATGGGAGACCATGTCTGGTACTAGAAATCTAGCAAACTACTCATTACTAGTGAATTAGTGGTTATTGAAGAAAATAGCTACAATCATTAGTTTATTAAATGAGCATAATCTACAGCAACAACCTATCAATATTTGTCCATACACAGATAAATGTAGTCTTTGGCCCACATCCAGATAAATGTATAGATGCAACAGATGGAGATTGCTGAAATCAATCAAAATGCAGAGTTCTGAATCCCAATTCTAATAGATTTACTGACAAAACACTCCAACATCTAAGGCTCAGAAAGCATTGTGGAGGAAAAGGCACAAAGATTCTAACAGTCAGAGGAAAAAGTACTTTCCAGTGCACTGATATATTCTAGTAATGTCATAAGTCACACCCATAAAGTCTCATCAATATGACTCCAAAAATGTAAGATAAAAGGACAGACACTGGAGAATGCAACAGAAATCCCAGGGAAAAGTCCAACCCTCCAAAAGGAACTATGGGATACCAAGAAACATTGGAAGTGGGTGAAGTGGTTTTTTTCCAAGAACATACCAATTAGCTGCCTGGTGCCAAAATGTCAGGCAAAATATACATACAAGCAACATTATACAGACTAACAATAAAATGATAAGTAGAATCTGCAAAAAAGAGCAAGATCATTGAAATACTCTGCTTACAGATGCTTTAAGAAAAAATTAACAAGAAGGGCTAGTAGAAGCAAGGAGATGGTGCCACAAGAGCTGGTCTTAACACCAGCTTCTTAGTCAGGGTTTCTATTCCTGCACAAACATCTTGACCAAGAAGCAAGTTGGGGAGGAAAGGGTTTGTTCATCTTACACTTTCCACATTGCTGTTGATCACCAAAGGAAGTAACGACTGGAACTCAAGCAGGCCAGGAAGTAGGAGCTGATGCAGAGGCCATGAAGGAATGTTTCTTATTGGCTTGCTTCCTCTGCCTTGCTCTGCTTGCTTTCTTATAGAAGCCAAGACTACTAGCACCACCCACAAGGGGCCCTCTGCCCTTAATCAGTCATTGAKAAAATGTCTTACAGCTAGATCTCATGGAGGCATTTCCTCAACTGAAGCTCTTTCTCTATGATAACTCCAGCCTGTGTCAAGTTGACACACAAAACCAGCCAGTACAATTGACCCCTTGTCAACTTGACACATAAACACATCACTATTAAACATATCACTATTAAGCCTCAGCCCTGACTTTCTCATTCATTTCCAAGATCTAAATAACTTTAAAAGCCCCACAGTCTTTGCAAATTCTTACATATTTCATTTTCAATCCCTTAAAAATATTTAATCTCTTTTAAAATCCACAGTCTTTATAAAATTAAAAGTCTCCTAACCATAGGCTCCACTAAAGTACTTTCTTCCTACAAGAGGGAAAAATATCAGGGCACAGTCACAATCAAAAGCAAAATCAAACTCCAACTGTCCAATTTCTTGGATCCACTCATGATCTAGGCTCCTCCAAGGACTTAGGTCACTTCTCTWGCCCCACATCTTGTCTTCTAGGCTCCAGGTGCCTGTACTCCACTGCTGCTGCGGTTCTTGGTAGTCATCTCATGGCACTGGCATCTCCAAAATACTGCTGTCTTCCACTGTAACCAGGCTTCACCAATAGCCTCTGATAGGCTCTCTTCATGGTGCCAATCCTCAACTCTTTGCATGACCCCTTCAGTCCTTGGCCATCAATTGCAACTGAGGCTGGGTCTACCCAGCAAGGGTCTACTGTGGCCTTTCACAGTGCAGAGCCTCACCTGTTCTTCATGACCCCTTCATACCTTCAAAACCAATAGCACCTCGGCTACTCCTACATATTGCCATGTCCAGCCACAGCACAAAATACAACCTTGGCTATCTCTGGAACACAGCCTCTGTGCTCTTAGAAAACACTTCTCAGAACCTTTCACCTCAATAATGATAATTTCTTCTTAATCACCACTAGTTTCTTAGCTCCAGCTAACCAGCATCAATAGTCCCAGGAATGCAAAGTTTTCGCTTTAATAGTTAATGGTATCTTGTTAATCACAGCTGATTCTTCAGCCCCAGCTAACCAAAACCTCAGAATCTTCACAAATCAAAATGTGACCCTGATAAGAGTCTTTAATCTTCCTCTGAAATTTCACAAGCCAGACCTCCATCTTCTGCATTGTTATCAACATTATCTTCCAAGTTGCTACACAACATCCCACAGGTCTTAAGACTGAATGAATTTTCTAACCCAAATTTCCAAAGTACTTCCACAGTCCTCCCCAAAGCATGGTCAGGTTGTCACAGGAATACCCCACTATGCTGGTACCAATTGTTTTGGTCAGGGTTTCTATTCCTGCACAAATCATCATGACCAAGAAGCAAGTTGGGGAGGAAAGAGTTTATTCAGCTCACACTTCCACACTGGTGTTCATCACCAAAGGAAGTCAGGACTGGAACTCAAGCAGGAGCTGATACAGAGGCCAGGGAGGGATGTTACTTACTGGCTTGCTTCCTCTGCCTTGTTCAGTTTGCTTTCTTATAAAACCCAAGACTAGCCCAGGGATGGCACCACCCACAATGGGACCTCCACCCTTGAAATCTAGTTAAGAAAATTACGTACAGCTGGATCTCATGGAGGTATTTCTTCAACTGAAGCACCTTTCTCTGTGATAACTCCAGCCCTTGTCAAGTTGACTCTCAAAACCAGCCAGTACAGCCAGTTATTCACCATTGTGCTGGTGACCCTGCCCTGAGGCACCGTTCCTTGCTAATGTCAATAAGAATTAGAATGAACTTCTGAGTCCTGTTAGGACAATCTTTGCTTAGATTCTCAAACAAATGTTCTGCTTCTTAATTAGGAGAAGAATTTTACTGAACTGGCATCTTCAGTTACCATAGTAATTTCTTCACTCATTAGATAATGAATGGTTGTTTATTATTCTTGTTATTCAACAATGATAGAATTGGCAAAAAGGAAAAGTTAACTCTCATCATCCTTTCCTGATTTGCACATGCTACCAAAAATGGGAGTTGCATGATTCGCATGTGGATATGATATTTATTTCATTCCAGCCTTATCAATTACCAAAACCAAGATAACCACTTTATGCAGGATTTCAATGGTAATATTACAGGTTAACATATAACTCTGTTTAAATGCTTTTAAAATACATCTTAAAATAGCTATCTGGTCATTTCTTCCCTGAACAGCTTGAACCGTTCTACTCCCCAAAGCAGTATTGCCAAATTAACCTTTCTATAAATGCAGGGGTTTATACTCACTAAGACTTATCCTGTGGCAAACATTGTTCTGAACTCTTYAGAATACAATTCCTGTCTTTTTCAAAATTTTCAGTGGATAACCTTTGCCATAAAGAAAGGAAAAACACATATTGTTGTCACGTTTTTAATTATTTAAAACCTCAGAATTATTGTAGCAATAATTGTTGTGGCATATTCCCACTTATTTCTAATAGCACTTATCTCTCGGTTCACAGCTGTTCTTCCCAGTATGCTGCTTGCTCTATGGTCTCTGTTCATTTAGTATTATTTTCTTCTGATTTATTTATTTATTTATTTATTTATTTATTTATTTATTTATTTATTTATTTTTAGATCATGTATGAAATATGCAAGGCCTAATGGCTTTTTCATAATAATTCATGAATGAGGACATGGAAGACTTTGAAATACGATGAAAATACCTAAGTTTTTTATTATGGGCATAGAACAAGGAGAAAAATACAATACCATAGGCATAAAAGGCATGATCTATAGCCCCTATAAAATCACACAGGAAAAATAKCCACACCTAGCAAAAGGGGTGTTCATGTTTGTTACAAGGAGTCTATAGAACTTATCTTCAAACTTTTAAAATACACAAAARTAATACACTTTCTTTACATGTTTCTTCCCCTGAAGCTCCAGCATTTCTACTTATACATCTAGAACTTCTGTGTGTGTCATATGAAATAAGTGTTTCTAGAACATTGTGCTGAATTTTCTTTGTAGCACCACAAAAAGAAAAGATTATCAAAACACTGAAAAGTGATTCTTTTAATCCTTTTGCTGTGATCTCTATACCAATCTGTTAAACGCTGAAGTTTAAGAGTGAATTTTTGCTATTTACCACTTTTTTTTTTTGACAAAATTTGTAGACGAAGTCGAAATGAACTTGATGAATCTATAGGAAACCTCTATGCTGCAGATTTCAAATAGAAGGACTGCTTGTTTTGTGAGTGTAAACACTGGCCATTAAGATCTGATTTAGGAAATACCCTATTATAGGGTGAGTTTAAAGTTTTGTCTTATTATATTTTCTTAAAATTTAAAATTACATACTCTCCTTTAAACAGAAAATCATATTTAATTCTTTAAATCTGGCTTCTTATGCAATACAATATATCCCTTATCAGTTACTCTTGTCAGAATTCTTTGCTTTTTATTTTCAAGAAAGAGTTTCTCTGTGTAGTCCTGATTGTCCGGGAACTCATTCTGCAGACCAGGCTAGCCTCCAAATCAAAGAGATCTGCCCGCCTCTGCCTCCCTAGCGCTGGGATTAAAGATATGCACAATCACATCCTGGCTTATCATTTATTCTTTACCATTAAATATTTTTCATGTTAATCTTAGCACATAAATGCATTTTTGTCCCTCACTGGTAAAATTTACTAGGATTCTTCACTAATCTAAAGGATTATTTCAAAAATACTGTTCAAATATAGATTTCTACTCTCTTGTTACATTCAAATAAGGATGTAATCTCCATACATCACTGGAAGTATGAGTAATTCAAGCTACTAATTCTTAATGTAAAATTAATTGTTTGTAGAGTTAATATTAATTGGATTCATTGGTCTCGTTTTACAAAATTAAATTAAGCAATTAAATTAGTGTGCAAATAGTAACATGTGATTGCAGCATCAGGAGCTCTACTAGGTCTTAATCGACTGGATATTAGTAAAATAATCTCAGAAAATTAGATTAAAGGAGTCCCAGATGCAGCTCCCCTACACTGTTCTGTTTTAATAGGATATCAAGATTTCCAAATGTGCTGAAAATGAGAAACAAGTGAGAAGAAGAAATTAAGGTTTCTTCTTTGATGAGGCCCCTAAGATATGCAATTTARAGTAACTAGAATGCATTTTAAGACTTGGTAGGGAATGCCTGCAAATATATATCTGAGTATTTCAGAGGCACCTCATAGAAGACTGAAAGGTCAGAGTGTTATAGAAAAACTTCCTTTATAGCAAAGCGTTCGGTCAAAGACAGATCAGAATATTTTCCTTCAGTTTCTTATTGTTGCTGTGCATATGTCCGTACATGCATGTGTGCATGTGTGAGAATTCCATCAAAAACAGAAATCATGAGATGTTGTCATTTGATTGAAAAAGGCAAATATATATTAAATGCATAAAGAAACACAGAGTTAAGGTGCAAGATTTTTAAAGTTATAACAGATTTAACAGTTTATTAGTAGTTTTATTAGGTCAATAAAGGACATAACTGCCTAAAATCAAAGAAAACATTTGTTTAATTTTAAAGAAATATGGATCCTGAAACATGTCTATACCATTGTGTTAAGCATTACTGATTTAGAAAAATATATTCAAAATATGTTCTCTTCTACCTAGGAAACTAACTATATGACATGGTTTGAGTCATTTTCATTTAGTTATTAATTTGCTAACTTCATTTAAAAATATAAACTTTTATTTTGTATCTCTCCACTCAACCTTGAGTATGTATAAATTGAGAGTGAGAAAGGGTGATAAGAAGAAGAAAATAAGTGGAGGAGAAGAGAACAGTAGAAGAGAAAAGTTAGAGAATTTTCACTTATTGTATATATTTTATGTAGACTAAATCTTAGGAAAGGAAATATATATATATATATATA
>BDUI01014706.1:5215-21361 GCA_002335545.1 Apodemus speciosus
GGGGTGGGGTGGGGTGGGGTGGGGTGGGGTTGGGACAGCGCCTAGTCCAAGCCAGGGAAAAGGGGAGCTCCAGGTTGTCCCAGTAGTGATTGTCCTTAGCTTGTTGGTGGCTGTGGTTGGGAGCACAGAAAGGCCTTCTGCGGGAGAATTGAGCTGTGGCTCTGTAGTCAAATGCCTTTTCCATGGCTCCACACTGCGGATCTTGATGAAAGAGACAGTCCAGGGTTCTAAACCATTTATTGGTTGTTCATGGTAGAAAAGGGATGCATAAAGTTCCATACCCACTTCTCAAGATAGACCTGAGATTCAATACCATCTGCAGGGAGGAACCTCTGGGAAGGGAAACTTATTGGCTAAGCCCTCAGGCCTCTAGCTACCTCATTTCCACAGAGAACTCTGTTTTGGGCCTATGTGACCATAGGACACATTTATTTATATAAGGAGTGTGGCACATTTTCCAGGCCAGGAATCTGGCAGGGGGCAGGGAGTCACCTAAGCCTCAGGTGTGTGCCCACCAAGACTCTGGGTCTCAATCTGCTCTACCTTGCCAAACTTCCTGAACTTCCCGGCATGGTTTTACATATGTAATACATAAACTAACATAAATTCTACACTACAAAATCCAATAAAATGAAAAATTCAGAATAGAGGCTTAGCAGAAAAAATTTTAGTAAGCAGAGGAACATATTAGCACACGTGGAATTGGGTCATTACTATTGTGTAGTTCTGGGAGCAGAAACATTAAAAAGGGCAGAACTTTCAGATAACATCAAGGAAACAATATTTTCCTGATACAACAGGGCAGATATACTGATGAACTCACAGCAATTATACCAGCAGGGACAAGACCTGCATAGACTCCAAAGAGACAAAATCTAGCACAGAGGTAAGGGAGGTAGACATAAACGCTGATGAGCAGCTGAGGCACTGTTAATGTTTGGCAGGTGCTGGGAGAGGGAGTCTGTTTTCTCTAATAACATGGCTCCCAGTATGTTGACCACGTTCCAGAGCATGCTCCACCCACAAGAYTAGCTGAGCTTGATGGGAGACATAAACAAAGGAGGGGGAGGGGGAAGGAGGAGAAATCCCAAAGTTGAATGAAAGGGATGGGAGGGTAGAGAGGGTAGCAATGGGAGAAGCTGTGGAAGAGACTATGTTCAAAATACATTGTACGGAATTATCAAAGAATTAATAAAACAACATCACTTTAAAAGTGTTTCCGTGATCTAAAAAGCATGAGCATGAAAAGGAGTCTTAGAACTTTGAGAGATCATCAAAAGCTGCAACAAGCACAAGAAAGATCAGAAAAAGGAGGGAGATGAACAAATAGAATCTTTGAAGAAAGGAGGACTGAAGAAATAAAGACATCTCAAAATTGGTGGAAAATGTTAAGTGGATATTCAAGAAGCTCAACAAAAGCTAATCTCAAAGCTATACATCCAAACACATCATAGCCAAGCATTTCAATGACAAAGAAAGCCACGAAAGCCCAGGAGTGAGCAGGCACTGGAGAAAGACCTTTAATGACGTCACCAGTAGATATCTCATCACCACCCACACACAACAGAAGACCTCCAAAGTGCTAACAGTAAGAAGAAAATGGTTGTCAACAAAGAATTTTCTACCTAACAATATAACGAGGAGTTTCCTATCCAACCATACTATATGTAAAATAAGGGAGAAACTACAACTTCATTAAAATTATAAACTTAAAAAAAAAAAGCCATTGCAGGATAGTCCCTTCCTTAAGACATTCAGACAGAAATGAGAGATCAATAAGAAAATCCAAATGTGAAATAAAGAGCTCCAGCAAAGGAGAACACAGAGGTAAATAAAATGGGATGTAAGCGTATTGTAGGCATAGCTCTGGGTTTCTACTGTGTCTTTTAAAATTAAGTCACATTTGGAAATAATTACAAATATGTTGATGGGCATAAAATGCATAAAGAATAATTTCTATGATAATAACAGAACAAGATATGAAGGAGGGAGGGGCTGCACAGTGGGAAGGTTTTTATATAATATTGTAATTAAGTTGACATTAATGCAAACTAGATTGCAGTAAATTAATAGGTTAATTGGACCCCCAGGGCAATCACTAGGAAAATATCTCAAAAATATATATAGTAAAAGAAACAACCAGGGAATTAACATAAAACATTACAAAGTATCTATTTAACACAAAATAAGCCTGTAAAGAGAACAAATGAGAAGATAGAGAATGCATCAAATGCAGATACAAAATGGCAGACATAGATCTTACACAATCGGGTGCAAATGGAGAAAAAAGTCTCCAAGTAAAGGCAGAGATGTTAATTAAAATAATTCATAATCTAAAACCATAGTCTAAGCTATGAGAGAGAGAGAGAGAGAGAGAGAGAGAGAGAGAGAGAGAGAGAGAGAGAGAAGAGTAAATTAACTCCAAGGAAAGAAGAAAAATAATAAATATTAACAATGAAATAAATAAAACCTCAAGTTGTTTCTTTAACCATCTGTAAAACTGATAAAAAAAATTAGTTACACCAATGAACAGTGAAGTAAGAGAGGAAACAGAAATTGCAAAATGCAGAGAAAAAGAAAGCTAACCCCTCCCCCTCCAACTTTACAAAAATTGTGAGGATTACAGAGATATCCTGAAAAAATATATGCCAATAAATAGTCTAATTCGTAGGCAAAAGGAAATGTTTGGGAAAATGAAAGCTGACTCGAGGAAGAATGAGATCGAATGCCTAGACAGATAAGTCCCCTACCAAGAAATCACAGGACAAGGCAATTTAGCTCATTAGTCTTACCAAATATTTAAATAACTAACATCAACAAACAAAAGAAATGAACCTTCTCTAATTTCTATAAGATCATTTTCACTGCCTTAATACAAAATTAAGTCAAAGTCACGGGGAGAAATGAAAATCAGAGGCTGATAATGAAAACAGATACAGAAATGTTCAACACAGCAGATGCCAAACCCAGCAGTGAACAAAAATCATTACACACTGTCAACAAGTGAGGAATGTCAGAGTAACGTAAGGAAGGTATAGCATTGAAAATCTCTTCCTATAATGCACCTCGGACATGGAAGAAGGAACAAATGCTGCCGGTTATCTCAACAGCTACTGGAGTAAATCCATTGAGAAAATGCCACAGGTGTTTCACAGTAAAAATATACCACAAATAAGGACACTAACTGAACTTCCTTAAGCTGGTCTATAAAGAAGCATGCCAGCATTTCTTATTAATGAAATATTAAACAATACCACCCTCAGACTTGGAAMAAGACAAGGATATCTATTCTCCCAATTCCCAACATTGCCCTGGAGGCTCTAGATGTGTCTGTTTAAGAAAGAAGAAATAATAATAATGAGACCCCAGGTTGGAAACAAAAAATTACAACTATTCCTGTTAACAAATGATATGACTTTTATTTTATTTATTGTCTGTTTGATAATGCATATAATGTGTTTTGATCAAATCCATCCCCCATTTCCCACCCTCCCCTTCCATCACTTTCCCTCACAACTTGATGCACTTTCTTTTTAAACCCTCAGAGAGCACTTAGTGTTGCCTATGAGTGCATGGATACAAGACAATCTTCTGGACTGTGAGCAGCCTCTCAATGCCAACATGCTTAAAGAAAACCGGCTCTTCCTCCCTCAACTGGCACGAGTTTTAAATACTAAAAATGCTAAAAAATGAAACAGCGTCACACCTAATAATTGTATTCTACAAGGTTTTTCAAAATACAATGTTAAAATCCAGCAGTACGTATCTATAAACCGTAAAACGAGAAGGGAGTGAAAATATGATTCAAACCTATTGAATGGAAATAAAAATTAGTTAAAGAAAAACCCAAATCATTTAAAACACAACTAAGGAGGTAATTCTATAATAACAGATGAACTTAAGAAAAAGTTTAATAAAGGAAATGAAAGAACTGGACCCTGAAAAAACACAAAACAGAACTAAACAAAGGAAATACCTAAAGAATGGGAAGGTCCTCAGAGATCTTAAGCAGTGAGTAGAGAGATGGTATGGTTAGAATGGGATTCGTGTCCCAAGTAGATCTATATGTTAAATGTAGCCACTRTCTAAATTGCAACTGCCTTCGCTGAAGAAGTTGATGAGATGATTCTAATAGTCGTATRGAAATAGAAGGATAGGCAAAAGCTTTCTAAAAATGAGCAATAAAGCTGGCAGACCCACACTCTTGTATCTTACAAAGTATATATRTCAAGAGACTGTGGTTTTGTTATAAAGCTCGATCTATAGGCCAGTGTAACTGGATTATGAGTACAAGGAATAAAAAAAAAAAACCAGAGGCTATGGATTTGAAAAAGAGTGGGTGTGGGATACATTGGAGYAAAGAAAAGAAACACAAAAATGTCATAATTATATTATAATCTCAAAAACAATTATTGAAGAAGGAAGAAATCAATGCTTAGCTGGGTTTCAGCAAGAATGTGAAGTCCATTAATTAAAGAGAGGTTTTTTTTCAACAAGTGGTATTTAGACAGGTAGGTAGCCACATGGGAAAGGGTCACCTTAGCCCCAACCTCACATCATATAYAAAWATATGAGACAGATAAGCAAAGCCCTAAATAGAATTGCTAGATCTAGAACTATCTCAGAAGACAACGCACATGMAATTCTTTGTAATACACGAAATAGATTTGGTCAAAACTTCAAACTTTTTTGAGTCAAGAGTGTTATCAGGAATAAAAAAAAATAAACTCAGAAGAAAAAAATGAGATATTTGTAAATTAAATAACTAAAAGGGATCTTGTAGTTGAAATGTAGAAGTCTGTTCATCTGCATACTGTTAAGATGATTTATTGTACTTGTAGTTATAAGTATGTGCCTGTGTCAGGGCGTGCRTACCTGAGCAAAGCCACCTGAGAAGGTGGTTACAGGCGTCGATTCCCATCAGAGCTAGAGTTGCAGGCAGCCTAACCTCAYATYCTCAGCCAAGCTTAGAGAGCAGTACATCCTTTTAACAGCTGCGCTAGCTCTCATACCCAACACATGTCTATGTATATCTTGTAACTCATATATARTCAGTATTAGGACAAATGACCAACTGTAGACCTTTGTGCTTCACCACCAACCTGTCAGGYACAGTAGGCAATAGTGGCTTGACTGTCACGAGGCTCACCAACTGTTCTCTGATCAGATTTGAGGATCATTCCACATGAAGGGATTTATGCCTGGCAGTGTAATTCCAAAGAGAAAAAGCTACATTACAGCTAGGCCTAGATAGGTCTTAGACCCTAAGRAGAATTTACTACTGCTACTTTGCTAACTTTTTCATGGCATCAAATTGCCTTTTAAGTATTTGTGTTTGTGCCCAAAGGTAAATGCTCTCAGCTTTGATCAGAGAAGATTCTCTTTGCAATGAACTGTGGTGAGTGAGAACTTGTGGCTGCCCAGGATGCTGAGTATAAATGGTGGGCAAGCAGAGGCAAAGATAGGAAGCTGTACTGTGTGGGGAGTCTCTGGATCCTCTGATCGCCAACCCAGGATGAGAAATTCCACACCTGTCACTGGGATTATTATTGGGTAACATATGGCTTCTGGGATGAGCAGAATCCATGTGCAACATTTGCCCCTCTTTRGGCAATGGTCCCTTTCTGGTTTTCTGGATTCTAAAAGTGCTACAAACTAAACATGGAAAGCTAATAATTCAACACTAAGATCCACCTATGAAATGGAACATGTAACAATTTGACTATTTTTAAAATAGAATTTTATACAATATATTTTGTTAAATCCTTTCCCATCTCCCAGTTACTCTCTCAGACCCTGCCTGACTTCTGTATCCACATGACTTCATGTTCTTTCTCTCTAAAATACAAAACAAAACAAAAAAAATAAAAACCATAGCGTTTTTTTTTGTTTTTTTTTTTKTTTTTTTTTTTTTTTACCAAAAGTGTAGACACTCACATACAAATAGAACCCATTTAGCATTCAACTACTTCTGAGAGTAGTGTCTTCCCGGGAGTGTGGGTGGCATTACCAGTGTTGCTCCATTATAGAAAACTGGTTTTTACACTCCCAGTAGCTATGGACTGCAAAGAGGTTCTTGGCTCGGGTTTTGGCTTTGCRTCCACATTTTCTCTGTGCTGGGATTTTGTCTGGCTTGAGCATCCTGTCACATTCTTCAAAGTCCATATGTGCATCAAGCTCTGTATCTGGAAAACACTGACACTACCTCTGGCTCTTAACATTTTTCCTAAATCTTCTACATATCTACATAGACTCCTGAGTCTTGAGAAGAGTGTGATTTTTTAAAAAAAATAATCTCATTTTGGACTGAGTGCTCCCAAGTCTTTCTCTCCCTGAACATTGTCCAGYTGTAGGTCTCTGTATCAATTGCCATCTACTGTCAAAAGAAGTTTCTCTGATGAAGATCAAGCAGTGCATTGATCTGTAGGTATAACAATAACTCATTAGGAGTCATTTCATTACTATGTTCTTTTAGCAGAATAATAGTTGTAGTTTTTCCCCAAGGGACCATGACCTACCTGGCCTTAGGTGCTTGGCCTCCTTAACAGTATTAGGTACAGCATCTATTTATCAGTTGATGAATGTCTAGACTGCTTCCATGTCCTAGTGATTGCGGATATGARCATGCATGAACAGCTATGAACRCAGGTGAGCATGGCTCTATCACAGTGGTATACAGAGACCTTTGAATATGCACAGGAAGCATATACTTGTGTCATATGATAGATCTGTTTCTACATTTCTGAGAAATCGCCATTTCTTTTAGTTTTATCCCACCCTACCCCATACCCTGATACACTCAGAAAATATTTGAATGAATGAATGAAAGTGATAAAGGGTTCATATTTCGGCTGAGAACAAATGTTCTACCAATTGTCTTTAGTTATTAGGTAACCCTCTAAAAGACCAACYGTATGTATTCTGTGACTTCATGTGATATTCCTTGGAGGCCCAGAAARCCCACAGCAGGTGATACCTGAAAAAAAGTCAAGTCGTTTTCTTTGGTGTGTTAACATGGCTCCGAAAGACATGAGCTGTGCAGTCAAGTGGCATGCTGCCCACTTGTGCTCCGCAAATGTTTATTACTATTGTGGTTTCCACTGACTAGTGAGTCAGGCTGCTCCTGGCCTCTGTCTCGTCTCCCTAGCAGCCGCAACACCTAGGACATGGAAACAGCACTCGACCATCCACCATCCTTTGACTTTCTCTCTATAGTGAAGCAAAGCCTGCCTCGCTGCTTGACAATTTCAGGCATTTCCCATGCTCTGTGAACTAGCGTCAACATCTATGAAATTCTACCTATCACCCCATCTGTCTTTCTGCTATTCCAAACTAGCTTGTTCACTTCTGCCTCCAAACGACTGCAACAGTTCTTACATGCAAACCCCCACCCCACTTCCCACTAGACACATCACTTGTCCCCAACACTCCTCCCCTAACCCTTCCTTACACACATGGAGATAGAGCTCCAGGACCATTTTTCCTATAAGACCCTGCCAATCATCTCGGAGCCAATTAAGCTAGTGCCACCGTTCCTACACCTAAACAACTAGGAATTGGTATCTGACTTTGATGATAGATCAGGTTTTAACATACCAGTCAGTGTTTTTTTATTTTTTTAGTAAAATAAAAACAGAAAACATTATTGAACCATGGCCTGAGGTCCTCCCTAATTACTGAAGAAGAGACTAGTGGATGGGAGAGGTAGTATTAGAGAAAGCTTACACTTGGCTTCCTTCCTTTCCTAAACTGAGTAGGGAAACTGACAGCTACTTCTATCTACCAGATAAATTCCAGCTGCTCCTCCCTTTGCATAATTTAGAAGGTGAAGCCAAAGAGCATGAAAAGCAAGACAGCCATGTGGGCTCCTCCCTAAGCATGCACTGTCTTTGGCTCCTTAAATGCACCATAAGATAATATCTATGTCTTCTTCATCTGAAAAGTATGTCATCTTCATTTAGAATTGACATTTGTTAGAATACACCTTCAGGAACTTTCTGGATCTTACAGAAGGTAGGAGGAAGTTACACAGATATTGCAGAGAGGCTTGCTGCAACAATAGCAGCCCAAGATGTCTTTGGCCTTCAGGAGAATTCCTTTAGTGTTAGAACTGGGACCTTGACTTTATGTTTAACTGGAGACTCTGATGGAAACAGAATAACTTCCCAGCATCGACTTCCCACACTTGGCTGCTACCTCCCAGGGTCTGAGCTCTGCTCTCACCTGCCCCATTGAAAATTAATTGAGGCAACTTTGAGGTATCATCAGGCCTCTGAGTCTTAGAAGGTTCCACAGGCTCCACAGTAGTGCTTGGCTCCAAGTCTCTTAAGGATTATCCCTGTAGAAATGCCATCCAGACCCCACAAACTGTCAGTGCCAGTCAGAAACTTCAAAGGTGTGTGATTGATGCCTAAAGGTGGATTCCAGATCACTGTGCAAAGTGAGATGACCTCAGCTGACAGTGTTGTATGTACAGAGGAACTTAAATTTCACAGTGAGAAAGATTTTAGTCCTGATTCTTAGGGCAAGAAGAAATGTCTAGTTTGATGATAATGTTTCTCTAATAGCCCTGCACCACCTACTAACCTTCTCCAGCTAACAGTTAGGATGAGGCCTCAAGTCTATATCTGGGCACAATTTAATGAAACATTTTTGTTTTCGTGTATGTATACAATTCTACCTTTTGTCTTCATGGCAAGAAAAACAATTTTAAGGAAGGAGTTCACAGATCCTTACTCCTTTTGCTAAAGGATTGGTTTCTCGTAGATTCCGGGAGAGGGATGAAATCAGTGTCTTTAGTTGTGTGCCCATCACCGAACCCACAAGATTCCAGCAGATAGTTCCAAATCCACAGTCACATAGACATCCTTGGTTAAACTCTGTAGGCTTTTAAACAAAATGAATAGGCAAGAACATGAGAAAGAGGTTTGTCGAGAAGGGTCATAAGCAAGGTTAAGAGGAAAATGGGAGAGGGTAGGATGAGAAAGCTCAGTCTGCATTCTGTACACATGTGACATTGTTGAAGAACACATTTCATTAATATAAAAGTATTTGGTTTTCCAATAACAAATGTTGTATTAGTTACTTGTGTGTCATGATGTGACAAATTACAAGGGAAAATTTCCCTTTGGCTCAAAATTCAAGGGCACGGTCCATAAAGGAAGCTAGGGTGCCGAGAGCTTGAGTTGGCTGACCTTGTTGCATCCATAGTCATGAAAGAAAAAGATAAATGCTGATGCTGCCCAGCTCCTGATTATCACTTTTATTCAGTTCTAGTCCATGGAATGAGTCTTTTTACTTCAGTTACACTAACTTAGAATACCCTGCCCCCTGGTGTCCGGACAGACTCACCCAAAAATTTGTTTCCATTGTAATTCTAAATCCAACTAAGTTGACCATCATGATCTTTAACAAAGATGTTAGTGGGAGTGGCCGCTGGGAAACAATAGGTTGAGGGAACCAATTAACCATGCTGGTATCCAGCAAACCTTAGCTTTAGTGAGGGATTTGTAGCACAGTAGTGGCCCTGGCCACATAAAGAGTTGAACCTCTTACAAAGGACGAAGAGGGGATATTTTTGAAGCAGCATGCTCTTGCTTTAGAGATGAGAAAACCCACCAAGCATGGGGCTTCATCCTCTCACCATCCATGGAGGTCAGATCACCCTAATAAGATCTCAACATGGCACAGATTAGATTTTTACTATTATCGACAGGCTATAATGTGGGGAGACCCTGTTAGTTTTCATCACAATGTCCATCCCCTCCCCTCTTTGTGTGGAGCTACTAGCCATGGATGACTGGCTGGGAACAATGCTATGGGAAACAAAATACATTATGCTCCAGGTGCCCTGGCCTGGTGTGAAGGGTGACTAAGTCCTAGTCAGCAAGATGGACACAGTGATCGATTGATACAAATTCTGAGAGGTCACCTCACTAGCAAAGCATTCACACCTTCTGCCCTGGACTCTTTTTTTTTCCCATCCTGCACTTCTTGGAAATGCAGATATGCAGGCTGGAGCCTTAAGAGCTATCTTGAGTCAGGAAAATCCTTCACCAATGCTGGAAAGAACCTGAGAAGCAGGTAACCTCCCAGGCCTGCTGTGTCTGCCTCAGACCTCAGACATCTACACATGTTCGTATGGGAGAAATGCCTGCATTATGTTTAAGCTCTGCTGGCTTAGGGTCTGGCTCTCCTTGGTGCTACCAAATCCTATTTGTAGTAGTATTTAGGCTTTGCCTCCAGTGGACTTCTTATTCCTTATAAATCCGTACAACATTCACTGTCATATTTGAGCCTCAGCACTACTTTGAGAAAGTCACAGACAGAATCCCACACCAGCTCACACAAAAGCTATAAAGAAAGGCTTAAGACCAGAATGATTTGTGAAGGCCAGAATTTCTTCCAGAAGCCCATACGTGCATTTCGTAATCTTAAGTGAGTGATGCTGGCCTTTAATCTAGTGTTTCCTCAACCCCTAGACAACTACTCAGGCTATCCTTTATTTCAACCATTGTCTGGATTCCTTGGGTGAACTCAGCTCAGAACTCTGTACCATACTGAATAAAGCCTCTCTCTACCCTCTTCCTCACCTTCCCTAAAGCATAGTTTAGAAACCTGCCTTCTGCATTTGCTGACTGTTAGGATGTGAAAGAGCCAACTCTGGCCCCTGAACCTTTCACTTTATGCACTTGAAACTCCCCTAGGAGCCAGTCAAGTCTGGAGTCCACTGTGTTTGCTGCTCACTGACGTCTGGCCTCTGGATTAAATATCAGGCCCCCAGCAATGTTTCCATTGCAGCTGTTTGCTAGAGCAACATCTGGCCATCCACATAGCAGCACGCCCCACCCAGTAGACAGAGCAGACAAGTCCTACCCACCTCCTACAATGGCAATCAGACTACTACACCAGACACAGCTCTCTGCAGCAGCAGCCTGGTGGAGCCTAATAAAACAATAAGGAGTTTGCAGATTAAGAAAGACTGAATTCTGGGAGTATCTTCACTCATAGAAGAGTCTCCTCCTAACAAGATGAATGCAAGACAGCCTGGCCAGAAGCAAAACCAAACCAAGGGGGTCTAAGCTGAGGAGTGATGGGCCCATGAGCAGCCCAGCGGTGAAAGTACCCTGGGTCATGGAAGTCCGTGCTCTCAGTGCCAGGGAGCCTCCTGGCTGAGCCTTTAAAAGCTGGGATGAATTAGCAGCACATGTAAGGGCTGGAAATCAATTCTTCTAATGGGCTCCACATTGTTCCTTTCCTCGTTAACATTCTTTACCCAGTCTATGGCCTCTATGTCCTAAGAAAGATGTCAAGACCTGGAGATGGTCCAGACAAAAGCAATAAAAATGATAAAAGGCCAGAGAAAGAGGGGCTGAGAAAATGGGAGTCGAGAATTAGAGACTGGAGAAGACAGGGTCATAAGAGACCTAACCGTGAGTTTTGCCCGAACAAAAGGTCAGAGGCATCCAGGATCTGGACGACTCACTCCACACGCCGGCTGCATCCAATGAATCTGAAGGATAGGTATTTTGAAACACTGTCTCTTGAAGCTTATTTTTCATTTTCATCCAGCTGGTAGGGTGTTTAAATCAAGCAGACATTTGCCTCTGGAAATGGTATTGTTACTGTGGTTTTAGGTTTCACCGGGACTAAAACTGAGATTCACGAAGTCTAAAATTTTGAGGGGAAAAAAATAAATTGAAAGGGACATCTGAATCCCCAGAAAGGTTAGAGAATCAACTCAGAGGAGTGCACATGGAAAGGGAGAGGCCAACATTGGACATTGTGTGTTTTGTAAGCCAGGTATAGTGATGAGCTTCCTGCCCAACCATGCATGGATAGCCACAGTAGGAAAAGAATTATGGTTCTTGCTATTGGCCAGATCTAGAGTGTCCCTCAGAGTCGTGTTAGTGGGAGGCGGTGGTATTTTTGACACTTGGGAGGACAATTAGGAGGTCTTTAGGTCATTGGTTCTCCCTTGAAGGGTTTGTACCATCCTGGTCTCCCCTCCCCTTGTTATCACTTTCCTTTCTGACCACAAAGCAAATAGCATTACCTCATTGACTATGCCTGCTGTAATATGCTACCTAGACACAGGCCTAAAGCAACAAGAACAGACCGGAGGAGGAACCTCTAATACTATGAACCAAAAAAAAAAAAAAAAGGTGCTTTGATTAATAAGTTGATTATCTCAAATATTTTATTTAGTAAGTTGAGTGTCGTGTGGCCCATGTGGTGCACACCAGGTGAGCCAAACAGTGAGGAATTGTCAGGTTGGAGTCAAGCATGTTACCATAGGCATAAACACAAAAAACATGAATTATGGGGGCAAGGAGTCTCTTGTTCAGTTCAGTCAGGTATTTTGTTGCTCAACCCCAAATGAGTTGACGTTGAGTTCTATGCCCTGGGTTGCACAGTCATTGCAGGAAGTAAAATGCTAACCCTAGAACAATATACCATAGCAACGTAGCTGGGAGAAAAACTCAGAAAGTAATTCTTAGGACACTAGGTGTTGTCCATTTAAAGTGTCATTCACTCTTAGCTACACAAAGGGTCACTGAAATCATGGTGCTCGGCTCAGTGAGCACTTGACCAGCCTCATGGAAATTGTATAAATGCTCCTGGAAAATTACGTCAGATGACTCCATGCAATAGGGATGTCTCTGAGGAGAAACAGATGTGGATAGTTATGTACAGTCCTTCCCAGAAATCTCAGAGAGTCCACTTAGCACATATCTTCACCTCCATTCTGATTGCCAACTGTGGTCCAGAGAGGCCAAATGACTTGGCCTGTGGCAGAGCAACCAGAGGTTCTGATAGTGTTCCTTTCATTCCAAGGTGAGGGACTGCTGCATCAGCCATCAGCCAGCATACAATGCTACAGATGGCAGGGACCAAGTGAGGGAGCCAGATGAGAGCTAAGGGAGGGTGGCTTTGAACTGAAAACAGGGAACTTGGGAGAAAGTGGAGACATAGAGTGAGAAGAAAATTTATTACAGCAATCTGGAGAGACTGTAGGTAAGAAAGAGGCTGGAAGGGGTCACATGTGACGATCTTTCTCCGTCCTACATGCATGAGAATCAAGAAGAGCATCAAGGTTCTCTGAAGGAACAGGACTGATCACATGAATATATATGTGTATATATATATATACATACATACATACATATACATATATGTATGTGTATTCATATATATATATATATATATTCGTGCATACATATGGGGGTATGTGTATTCATATGTGTGTGTGTGTGTATTAAGTGGCTTACAGGCTGTGGTCCAGCTCAGTCCAAGAACCCAGTAGTTGTTCAGTACACAAGGCTACATGTCTCAGTTCTTCTTCAGTATATGCCCAAGTACCAAAGAAGTGGCTTCTAATTCCAGTGAAAGAATGGACTTGTACCTTCCAGTGAGAGCAAGGAGCAAGCCGGCAATGGGGGAGAGACAGAGAGTTTCCTTTTTCCATGTCGTTTAGGTTTTAGTTAACTTCAATGTAGACAAGTTGACAACAAGTATAGACATCACATCTATGAAGGAAATAGGTAGGAAACTGCTAAGGCCCTGACCTCCATGCACATACAGCTGTGGACTCTTGGATTTACTGTGATTGCTTAAGATGCAAGAATCCAGTGATGCAATCTTTGCTATCAAAGAATGTTCCCATCACACTAATGAAACATGGGGGAAATATAGCATTGGCTTGGGAAATGGAGTCAATAAGTTTGGACACTACAGATACAGAGAGAAAGCCTTTCCTGCAAAACAGTTCTGATGAGATCCTAGAGCAGCTCATGGTACCTGACTACCTGTCATCTCCCTCCCACAGGAGCACTTGCTTTGTATTGACGTCATGCCTGCTACCCAAGACTTGAGTCAGTACGGCAACAGCATTGCCCTGATGCTGGATGACCAAGCCACTACCTTCCTGTTCTTAAATGTTACATGGATCCACTTTGCCTTATAGAGAAACCCTGCCATTTGGAGATTGATTTAGGAACACTGCCCCAAACTGACCCAGACCCTCTCCATAGTTCCCACAGGAATTAGTTCCCTGGCAGGTAACATATTATAAAAAGAGTAGTCCCTTCCCCCACTCACGATAAGATTCCCTCCCCCTCCTATACACACTCTTCCTATGACAGTATTCACAAATTGTGTGACACGGCTGGGGAACCCTCATCAGAGACAGAACAGTCAAGGCTACTCTACCTGCCTGTCCCTGTACCAATACCATGCAGTTTTTAACACTATTGCTCTTTAGTACTGCTTAAGGTCCAGGGTTACTGATTCCCCCCGAAGTTTTTTACTGTTGAGAATAGTTTTAGCTATCCTGGGTTTTTTGTTATTTTAGATGAATTTGAGAATTGTTCTTTCTAACTCTATGAAGAACTGAGTTGGGATTTTGATGGGGATTGCATTGAATCTGTATAATACTTTTGGCAAGATGGCCATTTTTACTATATTAATCCTGCCAATCCAAAAGCATGGGAGATTTTTCCATTTTCTGAGGTCTTCTTCCATTTCCAAATTCAGAGACCTGAAGTTCTTGTCATACAGATCTTTCACTTATTTGGTTAGAGTCACACCAACCTACTTTATATTGTTTGTGGCTATTGTGAAGGGTGTCATTTCCCTAATTTCTTTCTCAGCTTGTTTATCCTTTGAGTATAGGAAGGCTATTGATTTACTCGAGTTGATTTTATAACCAGCCACTTTGCTGAAGTTATCAGCTGTAGGAGTTCTCTGGTGGAGTTTTTTGGGTCATATCATCTTCGAATAGTGATGGTTTGACTTCTTCCTTTCCAATTCGTATCCTGTAGACCTACTTGTTTTTGAATTGCTCTAGCTAAAACTTCAAGTACTATATTGAAAAGATATGGAAAGAGGGGGCAGCCTTCTCTAGTCCTCGATTTTAGTGGGATTGCTTCAAATTTCTCTTCATTTAGTTTGATGTTGGCTACCAGTTTGCTGTATATTGTTTTTACTATGTTTAGGAATGGGCCTTGAATTCCTGTTCTTTCCAACACTTTTAGCATGAAAGGATGCTGAATTTTGTCAAAAGTTTTTCAGCATCTAATGAAATAACCATGTGGTTTTTTTCTCTTTGAATTTGTTTATGTAGTGGATTGCATTGATGGATTTCCGTATATTGAATAATCCCTGCATCCTTAGGATGAAGCCTACTTGATCATGGTGAATGATCGTTTTGATGTATTCTTGGATTCAATTGGCAAGAATTTTATTGAGTATTTTTGCATCGATATTCATAAGGATTATTGGCCTGTAGTTCTCCTTCTTTGTTGGATCTTTGTGTGGTTTTGGTATCAGCATAATTGTGGCTTCGTAGAACGAATTGGGTAGTGTTCCTTGTTTCTATCTTATAGAATAATTTACTTTAGGATGAAATGTTCTATATTATCTGTTAAATCCAGTTGGTCCAAAGCTTCAATTAGTTTCCCTGTGTCCCTGTTTAGTTTCTGTTTTCCTGATCTGTCCATTGAGGAGAGTGGAGAGTTGAAGTCACCCACAATTATTGTGTTAGGTGAAATATGTGATTTGAGCTTTAGTAAAGTTTCTTTTACGAATGACGGTGCCCTAGCATTTGGAGCATAGATATTTAGAATGGAGAGTTCTTCTTGGTGGATTTTTCCCTTGACCAGTAAGAAGTGTCCTTCTGTATCTCTTTTGATGACTTTAGGTTGAAAGTCAATTTTATCTGATATTAGAATGGCTACTCAGGCTTGTTTCCTAAGACTATTTGATTGTAAAATTGTTTTCCAGCCTTTTACTCTGAGGTAGTGATTGTCTTTGACTCTGAGGTGTGTTTCCTGTATGGAGCAAAATGTAGGGGCCTGTTTACGTATCCTTTCTGTTATTTTTATTGGGGAATTGAGTCCATTGATGTTAAGAGATATTAAGTAGTAGTGATTATAATTCCTGTTATTTTTTATGTTTTTTTATATTTGAGTGCTTATATTCTTTTGGGTTTGATGAAAGAAGGTTACTATCTTGCTTTTTCCAGGGTGTAGTTTCCCTCCTTGTATTGGTGTTTTCCACCTATTATCCTTTGTAGGGCTGGGTTTGTGGAAAGATATTGTGTAAATTTGTTTTTATCATGGAATATCTTGGTTTCTCCATCTATGG